>VYXF01003112.1:559371-590092 GCA_013397295.1 Polioptila caerulea | reverse complement strand
GATTTCTGCAGCTCCTCTACAAAGCATCTCACCGGGTCTGCTCAGAACAGTATAGAAGGAGCCCACATTTCTTCATTTGCATTCAGTTTACATTTGTGTTCACCATTGTAATTTTCTCCTGTGCTTTACTTTTTCTTTGTGAGTTCTTTAAATTCATTGCTTTGTGAGTTTCGGTACAAAATGGTACTGTCAAGGAAAAGTAATCTTGTGGTAATGAGTTTCAAACAAAGCATCTTTGGGGGTTAATAGCATGGTTTTGAATTTAAAAACAATTTGATTGCACACTTTGCAGAATTGCTGGACTTGCTTTCCTGTTACTTTTGCTAATTTTTTGTCAGTTTGCAACTAATGTAATTGCCAAACCTGGTTTTCTGGAGAAATAGTATGTCTGTTCTTGAAAGAGTAGAAAGTTAGCATCTCCTATTATCAGGAGATTTGAATTATGTGTTATTAACATCTGTCCTGCTCCAGGCAATAAATAGGCAGTACATGCTGTCAAACAGTATCAACGCCGAGCATTTGACATCGAACAGGTGTCCAACAATGTTGTGACACCCTTTCCAGTCCCTCTTCAGGTGGAAGAAGGTAGGTCATCACCTCAATCATATGCAGAGGAGACAATTTTCACTTGTCTTGTTTCCTGTTGTTTACCAATGGCAGGAGTCTGGTATCTGAAACTGTGTGGCATCTCAGTTTGTGCCACTTGGCTTTGTATGTATGTTAAACAAACTTTGAAAGCTGCTATGACAAGAGACCTTTTTCACTGGTTAAAATACATGAAATGTGACCGCTTTCACAGGAAAACCACAACCCACAGCATGGCCTACAGCCTCTGAGAAAATCTTGTTCAGTGCTATTGTATAAAATCACTACTTATCAAATAAAACATATTTCTAGAAATGCAAGCTCAATGGCCAGACAGTGATAGAAAGAAATTTCAAGGGAGAGAGGAAAAACATTTTTTTCCATATTGAGACAGATCCTATTGCTAAGAATACATTTTGGAGCTTTGGAGTAATGAAAGGATAATAAAAAAGGCAAAGGAGAGCCAAAGCTACTGAAAATGCTTGTTTCGCTTTTAGTAATGACAGATTTGCAGCTTTTTGTATTACCTCTGGTTCATAGAGGCAGGCAGCAGACTTCTAAAAAGGTTAAAAACACCAGATTATTTCTCTGTCCTCTTTTGCAATGTCAACAGAAACAAGAAGCTGGGAGATGCCTGTGCTTGGAAATAAGTCGTGTTATGAGACTGGGAATTTGGCAGCAAAACAAGCTGCCAATAGCTAGATTACTATGGAGCTCTAGTACTATTACTTCTCTCTTGTTGGTGTACAGTGCTTTGATTAGGTACTGCAGCAATAAAGGTTTGACTAGTCTGCTTCATGAGTTGGAGAAATGTATTAAAGAATCATAGAGTACTTAAGGCAGGAAAAGATCTTCAAGATCATCAAATCCAACCAGTGACAGCACTGCTAACCCGTATCCCCAGTGCCACATCCATATACTGTTTGGGGATGGTGATTCTACCATTTCTGTAGGCAGCCCATTCCAATGCCTGATACATATTCGTGAAGAAGATTTTCCTGGTATCTTTGGGAGAATCACAGACTTAATCTTTCTGGAGGATGGACGCTGTATCTTAGAGGCCTGCTAACAGGTAATTTAGATGTTCCATCATAACTAGTTCTGGAAGGTTTGCAACCTGGAACTGAGTATAGGATTCAGTAACTGCACAGAGGAGTTCAAATTCATGGCGTCTTTACTCCTTCTATTCTAAATCCTAAATAAGGGAATTTCAAAATCTAACCATAGACACATGAAAACAAATACATCTTTTGTTCAGGAAGAAGTGCATTTTCAGACAAATACTGCCTGAAAATACCTGAACTTACTATTAGAAAGTAAGTGCCTGTTATTAGAAGGTCTTAAGAATAGTCAGGAGGAGAAGGTTTATTTGAAGATGCAGTTAGAGGTAGGAAGAAAGCCTTCTGTAGATTCAGAAAAGGCCTTTTGACTACAGAGAAACAATTCCTGAGCTATTTTTTTCCTTATTTCTAGATCACTATTCCTCTTCACATTCCCATTCCTTCTTCTTTTTTATCTCATTTCCATAGGAACAGATGTATTGTTCTCCTGTCTAAAAAATACAACAGATTCCAAAATATTTTTGAAATTCCTCAAACATCAGAGTCACCATTCAAGTGGCAGAGACAGAATTCCTTGGTTTGATGCTGTCTAATAAATTCAATACAAGCTCTCAAGTGCTGCCATGTATAACTAGTAACTTTTTTATTATTTTTAAACAGTTGTTTCCATTCCTTTTGTTGTTGAACAATGGCTGATTAGGTAATATATAATTATAATCCTTTATTAGATAGATTTCCTTTGTTGTTTAGGCCTTAGAACCCTTCTTATGCTGCAGGGTATCTTTTGCTTGAAAAGGATGTGAAACACAGTGTTATATAAGTCGAGATGTTTAGGCAGTTTTTACCCAATTTTAGAGTTCCTGGGTGGCAGTATATTCCTGTCTGTACTTTCGAATGCTGAAATTTACCAGGTTTTTGAGTGAGCATTTTAGTTTCTAAATTTGTATCCTGTTTAGTGAAAATGAAAGTCTTTCTTGTGAGGACCAAATTGGGTTGGTGATAATAAAGATGAAATGAAGAATAGCTGGATTTTAGTATTGAAATATATTTCTTTGATTTCTTTCCAAGTGCGGATGTATTTGAGACACCATACAGGAGAAAAATGTAAACCTTTTCAGGAGAGCTACTTTGCTGTAGCAGCAAGGAGCTGCTCTGTTGAGTGCATTAATTTGCCAAGGATACTGTAGCCGGGTAGATTCAGGTAAGCTGGCACAGTGATGTTTGAAAATGGTATATCACAGAGCAGAAGTGCATGAAAGATATATGGGCAGGTGGAGGCAGTAAGAGCAGTGAAGAGCACAGAAATGCAGGAAAGTAGTGTTCATTGAGAGCTACCTGAAATTGAGTTGAACCTGAAGAAGTTTTTTGGAGTAAAACTGAGGATGATTTATCGTGCAGAAAGATGATGCACTCTGAGAAGGGTTACGCAGCATGATGCCATGCTTTGTTCTCAAGTACTGAACAGTCATTCTAAAAAGCTCTTGAAAATTCAAGTCAATAGTAATTTTATTTTATTTTTTTAGTGAAATTGCTTTAAAATTCACGTTACCATTTCAAACTGCAATTGTAAGCTTCTGTGGCCTTCAGGGAGTCACAAAGCTCTTGAAACCATCCTTGACTTTGACATTGAGGCCTGTGATGCTTGTCTAGGATGATGTATAAGTAAGTTGTGTTTGCTACTTTCAGAAGAGAAGAACCTGACACATTTTTATCTTAGGGACTACATTCCAAGGGTGAGCTACAGACCAACAGCATATCTTTTGAGGAAGTGTGGAAATAGTAAGGCAGAAGAAGGATATGGCAACAAAGAACTCCAAAAAAACCCCAAAATTACCCAAAAAAGGCATCTAATATGTCAGTTCTTTATGAGTAGACAGATTATCAATGTAGAGCATTCGATGTCCAGTGCTGTAACTTAAGCAGCGCAGTGAGGCATCAGGTTGTGGATACCTGTTCTAAACTCCTTCTCTGTATCTTTGCAGTAAAATAACTTGTTTTCAAAACATTCCAATCCAACTTGACAGACTGCTAGCTTTTTATGGTGGTGTGGCTCTGGACACTGGAAAAAGAAATAAAAAAAGGGAATTTTGTTCTTCCCACTGTTTAATGAAGCAGTTCAGTAATGTGCTTTCATCATTAGCCTTTTTCCTTTTTCTTCTTTCTTTCTTTTATATTTTTTTTTTTTTTAATAAAGGTGGAACTAAAAATTGTGGACCAAACCTTAATCAGTCTATAGAACTACAAAAATAGCTTTGCACGTCAAAACCAACATGCTATTGTTTTGGTATGTGTCTGAATGTGGAGATAAGCATGTCTCATTTGCAGAGTTATGTGAAATCTATATGCTTTTAATTCTGTCAAAAAAGGCTGCAGGAGTAGGGCGAGTGTGAATGTCAGGAAGACTGCACATTATTATCACTGGAAACAACATCCTGTAGTGTGCTGTTCTAGCAACAGGTCTGGAACAAGTGGAGAAGTAACGTGCCATTTTGTTTCTACATGTGTTGATATCTTCATATTGCCTCAGAGCTTAAAAAATTAAATTATTCTTTGGCTTTCTGGAAGCAAAGTTGTTTGTTTTTTCTTTAAAGTACCTATTTACACGGAATCACTGTTCCCTTGTTTAATTAATTCCTAAGCTTCCCGTAAAATACTCTTTTCAGTTATGAGTTTGAGATTTTTTTGTGTCTGTTTTTTGGTGTTTTGTTTGTTTGTTTTTTAGAACTTTTTTTGTGGGTTGAGTTTGGGATTGTGTATGTTTTTATTTTTTTTTTTTGTTAAAGAGTACTAGTATCTTTACTGAATGTAAAAGTATTGAGAAGAAAGCCTATGTGGCTAGAAAAGTGTCTTGTTGTTTGTGCCACAAAGTGCCTTTTAAGTTTAGTTGACTTAAACTGTGAAAAATTACCATTTAATTTCTGCCAATGGTTTATCATGGAACTCCTGGATTTTTGCCCAAACACTAGGTCATTATGAGTGTTCTGAGTTAAGGTCAGGCTTTGATGTCATTAAACACCACACTCTTGGGCACAGTGGGGAGCGCATTGTCCAGGTGCTGAAAATAATGCACCTTGGAGCAGAAGAGGGCTTGGCACTGCTTCCTTCCTGCCTTGAATCCTAGTACAGGGAATCAGCTGTGTTCTCTCAACTTCCTGAAGTTGATATATAAAATAATGTAGCAGATGATGGCTGATATTCACCCACAGGTGGGTGAATGCTCTACAGAAAATAAAAAAACCCAACATTTCCAGGGAGTATAAAATAGGACACACTCATACTAGCAGAAAGATGGGTGAGGTGACAAAAGGATTTTCCCTGTAACTTTTCTGATTGTAATAAAATAATTTCTTTACAAAAATTTAATAGATATATATATGAAAGTAGTAAGGGTCTGCATATGTGCTAGTGACAATAGAATCTGTGTTGCTCTCAATTTTCTTCCTCTGTCTGTGGCCTGCAAGGTGCCTGGAAACAAGTTCAAGATGGGGCAGGAAATTCTAGACCAAGGAGGAGAAGATTACCTCTGAAACAGGCATCGAGGACAATAGCCCATCATGAGGGCTTCAATTTCCTTGACTGTTCTTGTCAGAATGTTGGAGATGTTTTTAATCCTTAATGATCCTTAACTTAAGTGGTATTTTTTTTGCGTGTGAAAGTAGATACCTTTGTCAGCAGTTGTCAAGTATCCTTCAAAGCTAACACAAAAGCAGTAGAACAAACTGTGATTGTAGATAGAAACCTTGGAAATGAAAACAAAGCCAAACCCCTTTCTCCCTCTGTCAGCTGAGAATTGTGTTGATTCTCCTTCTAAATGCATCAAACCCCCAAGTGTGTGTTTTCTTCTCCAGAGGGTGAATGAAGTTCACATGCTCACAGTTGTGCTTGTATGTTTGTAAAGCTATGCTGCAAAATGGAGCCCTGAAATGAATGAAGTGAATGAAAGCTGATGGCCTGAAAGTTTTTAGAAATTATGAGATCTTATGTTTCTGGTGGGATTGAAAGTGCAGTCCTCAACTAAAAACTGAGAAGTAGACATTTGTTGGGTATATGTTGAAAATTCTCTGTAAAGCAAAATACTTGGACTTGAAGAGGTATCCCTGCTTTGACTAGGGAATCTGGGGATGGTTGGGCCAGATGGCTTCCTGAGGCCTATTTTCAAGGTAAATTATTCTGCAGTTATGCAGACATTTCATTTATGAAAATGTAAATAGACTCTTCTAAAGAACCCTGACAAAGACACTGAAGAGATTAATGATAATTTTGTATTTAATCCGCTCTGTTTTGCTTAAACAAGAAAAGTGAGATAGAGCGTGTGGGTTCCAAAAACAAACCTTTTGTGGAAGGTTCGTAATTCATTTTGACTCTTTCTAAAATCCATGCTGTAGCAGTCTGTTGATCACATTTTCCATTTTGAGTTTTATGTTAAGATGTCCAACTGAATTTTCATTAGAAAATGCTGCTTAATGTGAGATGTAAAAAAAACCCTATAGCATTGCAGATGAGTTCTTCAATTAAATTGATTCTCGTTAAAAATCACTTAGTCTCTATTAGATAATGGAAAATAACAAGTAGCTCATAACCTGACAGACTTGGGATCTATGTCAAACATTAATCAGTAGTATGATAGTTAGCATAGCTTGGCATTATGGTAATTATGTGAAACATGCACAATAAGGGGCAGTTTGACAAGAACGAGTACCAAAATGAGGTAAAAGCAATTTACAGGATAAAGGACCAAAGGCAATACTTGTTCTGTGCCTAGAGTACAAATTCTGTGGTATCCCATATTTAATGTTATAAAATATATGAAAATATGAATATGTATTTCATATATATAATATATATGAACTATATATTCATATATATATGAAAATAGCATTTGGGTATATATTTGTAGTTGCAGTTACTCTGGGCATGGCTTGTAATTTAAAAACCAAACAGTTTGAGACTTGGATTTTGATTTCCTTTGACTCTTTATGGTTATTGACTTAGTTTATTTTTACTAGAGTAGTACTAGAGANATGAACCTGTAATCTGATTCTGCATTTTACAGTGTAGGATTTGGTGAGTGAGGCCTGAAGATTAAATGTTAAAATTAATTAATTATTTATCCCTGAAAAGCTTCAACATTTGAAATGTTGACCTTAATTTTGCTGCATATTTCTTTCTAAAGTCTGCAGTGTTCTGCATGGAGAAAATACATTGTTGTAATAGGTATCTTAGACCATTAATTTCCTTTGGAAGGTCTGAAATTAGTGGTAGATTTGTTTTAACTTGTTACTTTGTGTGTAAATAAGATAAGCATTTGTAAATTCCTTGCAGCCACGGTCCATTTTTGTTGTACTTAAAAATAGCAGATTTTTGCCAGAATTGGAAAATGTTACTTCAGACTATTGCTAAAGGTAGTTCTTGATTTTAGTTCTAGCACTCTCATATTTTTCCTCGTACCAGTGTTCCAACCCGTTTACTGTTACGCCTTGAATTCTCTCCGCTGCTTTCGTTAGATGCTAATTTTAATACTGTGCTACTGCTCTCATTCTGTGCAGCTTTGCCTTTCTTTTTCAGAAGTAACGAACAGCAGCGTTCCCTGTTGTGACTCGCCGGCAGCTAAAATTGCGTCCCGCCCATGCTTCAGTGTGGCGAGCGCTGAGCCCCCGGCGGGACACGCCCTCTCGGCAAATATATTTTTTTCTTCCTTTTATCAATCGGTGGAATCCTTCTCATTGTTTCTTTTATCTCTCAGTGCTGGTTTTATCTACCAGTAGACCCACACCTTGTTTGTAAAGACAAATCAATCATTCCTCTCAGTTTTCATAAAGTGTAAGGAACAAAAAGAAGGTAGTAAAATATTACATCGCTATAGTTAATAAATCAAAAAAGTTTTTAGAAAGCGTATTATGAAATAAAAAATATTGATCATTATTAGGTTAGGCTTGGAAGCAAGATTTTGCTTGGGTATTTTTTCTCTCTTTTACCATGGTAATCTGCCAATGGAAGGTGCTCATCCTAACGTGCAATGCTTGCTGATGGTAAAGGTATATTGTGGTTGTTCCAATACACAGTGGCAATAGTAATGCTATTGCCTTCCTCAGTTATTTATCCTAATAAAAATTATGTTATTTAAAATAAAAAAAATCATGCACTGAAATATGTGCCCTACTTACCTTTGGATCCTATTTATTTTATTGATTAAATTATGAAATTAGACTTGTGAAAAGCTTTAGAAATGGAAAATTAATCCTTTCTTTCTTTTTCATATGAAACAACCTTCGCAGTGAAGAGGGAGTTGAGGTATTACTTTGTTTTCTCTCTTAATGCTCTTGTGAATTAGGAATGGAATCACTTGTCAGCCTGATTTCTTCAGTTTTCTGGTGCACTCTGCAGCTTGATGTTTTTCATTGTAGTTCTTACACACGGGTGTTAAAATTAGAACATGTTTATGTTAAGATGAAGTTGTTTACAGACTTTCTCTTGGAGTAAAAAACAACTGATGGGCAGTTGCCTTGACCAATGGGAGGGGAGAGGTGTCAACCTTCTCCTTCAATCCCTGATCTGTGTAGAAATACTATAAATATGGAGTCAGATGTTGTAATAAAGAGTTTTATGCCTACTCACCAGACAGTGTCTGTGTGTGTCATTGCGTGTCCAACCACGACAATCACTTTTTTCTGAGAATGTATTTTCGTATGAAGTCATAGATTCTGATGTCAAATTTTCTATATCATTCCTATTTGTAAATTGTTAAAAGTTAAAAAAAAACCAAACAAACCCAAACCAGAACAACCAATCTGAATTCTGTAATCTGAAACAGACTAATGCACACAGAGGTAAAATATTAGTAAAAGGTCATGCTGCACTTTGGTGGTAAATTCGAGAATAGAATCCAAGCACTATCTCCTGGGAAGCAGGATGTCTTAATTCTGCTTCATGTGAACAGAAGGGAACAAGGATATTTCTGATGCATTTTGTAAAAGTTGATGGACTCTGAACTATTCTTACGCTGTCAGATTCTCAAAAGAAATAAGTATGTCTGAGGCATGACCGTGTAAAATAAGAAATTCACACATGCTTTTGTTGTCTTTAATCCTGTGCTGTGACCATTCTGTAGGTCTGGACTGTGTTATTGCAGCTTACTCCTTTGTTTTACTTTTAGCTGTGCCAATATGACATGCAGAGGAGTATGGTGGGGGAGTAAAGGCGTGGATTTTGACAGTCATGATGTTTAAGGCACAGTTAAAACAGAGTAAATGAAACTTTAGATTTATATCTCACTGGGGTTGTATGTTGTAAGTAAGGTTTTATAGAAGTGGATGATCTGAAGAAATCTTAAAATCACTGGGGTGATTCTCTAAGATTTGCATTTACAGTGGCCGTTTGTGCCTACCTCAGAGCAGGAGCTTTTTTCACCTTCTTGTGGCATGTGAATTGTGGTAACTTCTGAAAAAAGTGAAAACTAGACATTATTTTTAGACTACATTTAACCTAAGAGTCCTATCTTTCAGGTCTTTGGGTCATAGACATATTCATTATTATTTGAATAATTTATTACAGACACTCTTACCAGGATATGTTATGTATTATTCTCGTAATTCTTTTGACATCATAATTTGATGGATAGCTTGCTTGTTGAAAGTAAAAAGCTTCTGTATGTTATTTACTTTTTCTTGATTAAATTTTTTTTATGAGCAAGGGATTAATTAATTCCTTTATCAGTCCAACTGATCTAGTTTATTACATTATGTCCTTGATACCTATGACCTTGGAAAAGCCATAAAAATTTCAAATTGCATCCCTGTTCGCCCATGTCACTTTAAAAAACAGTCCTAATAGGGTAAATGGCAGCAAGCAGAAAGAAACATGCTACATGGAAAACAAATATCTTTTTCTTTCTTGCTTCTATATTTAGGTTGGAATACTTAATTTATGTTTTCAAAAGTCAGGTTTTTATAATCCAAATAACCTAAGTAACCTGAATTCTGCATTTGGAACATCAATTTTAATAATTGACATTTATATTAATTTCTGGACCACATTTTGGCCTTTTTGCAGGAATCAGAGAACCAAGAGTTTCTTGGTGCAGCAGTTACTATGAGCATGCTTCACAATCTAAATATATTTGTGGGGGTGGTGTTATAGCTGTCTGTTGAGCAATACTGTTTTACTTTGTCCTGAAACTTTTTAATTGGTGTTTAGAAGGAGTAAGCCCTTGTTTTCCAAATTTCAGTATTTGTAAACAGGACATTGTGATTGAACTATGAATAATTCGGCAGGCAGTAATTTAAATTCTGGTTTAGTGAGTATATTTGCCTAAAGGACTTTTTTTTAAAAATAAGATTCATTGATAATGACTCATAAAACATGGATGGAAGCTGAAGCAGAATTTTTGTGCACCATGGAGATACCCGAATATAATGTAACTGCTGTCCAAAATCATAGAACTAGTCCATTGAACAGAATAATTGCATGCAGCACTGACTCAGAAGAAAACGGTTGTCTCTTGTTTATCCTTTTAATGTGACCTCTTTTTTTCAGTTGCAATTAGAGAATGTGTTAAAATCAAGTGAAGTGTATCACTGTAGGGCACATGTGGAGACCTTCTTTCTTTAATCACATTCTACAGCTTAGCAACTCAGATTGCATAAAAGATTCTATGATTACAGTGTTTCAGACTTAGGTTTTATTTTTTTCTGGTGTATGAGCACAAGACTCTACACCTTGGTTTTGTTTTCTTTTTTTGTAGTAGTAGTGGCAATGTAAAAGGTTAGGGAACATTTTACATCTGAAATTGTGTTTCTGATGAACTCCCATGTTCCCATAGCAATTTTAGTAACCACGCACTGTTTAACTGGAAGAGCAACTTGAGGATATTGCCTGGTTTCTCTCTACCTCCCATGGTAAACCTTCTGTTTGTTTTGTGAATTTAGTAGTCAGAGGTGCGTGGATAAAACTTGCCATCCCCTATTTAATGACATTTCACAGCCAGCAAGGCTGCCAAACTGCTATACAACTTTCCTTTGTACTTCATTAAGCAACACAAAGGAACAGATCGCAACAATTATTTTCTACCATAATGCCTCATGTTGACTGAAACATTTAAGTCTTAAAAATAGAACAGTACCATAAAATAAAAGGCTGAAATGGGAGATGGACATCGTCACAACTCCAAATAGGTCTAAAGGGAGAAAAAGTGCAGAGACCCAGGTTAAGAAAATTGAGCTTTTTCAAATGAGTAAAGCATGAGTTGAAAATGGTGAGAAAAGGTTAAGCTGTACTTATCATAGTATATTATATTAGAGATAAAATTTAAACTTTTTTTTTTTTCAGCAAAATCATACTGAAGGAACAAAATGAAGCTTAGTGTTTCTGCTTTCCTTAGTGGCAACACTTAAACTGTAGTGACACTTGAAATAATCTGTGTGCTATTTTGCAAAGAACCTGACTGTATCAAAAGTTCTGTAATAACTGTCTGACCAACCTGCATCTGTGGTGCTTTAAGGGTAGGGCAATAGTAATCTGATAATCCTCTTCAGATAATAAAATGACTTGCAATATAAATTGTTTGCTTGTGCTTATGGAGTTTGTGGTTTCATATGTGTTTTTTGATTTTCAAGAGCTGTAAATAAAAAAAAGAGAACACATTTCCTTCTTTCTCTCCGTCTTCTCTCCAACAACAAAAAGTTGGTCCCCCATTCATCTGTAATAGTAGTTTTGGCACACGGTGTTTTGTTTGTTAAAATAGACTGTGTTAGCCTGGCTTCAGGGTTTTTTTTTCTTGAAGCAGCAGATCAGCCAAAATGTTCAAGGACAGAAAGCAAAGAGTGGATAGCAAAAACTGGTTCTGTATGCAAACCACTGTATCCATGGAAAGCAGTTCTGTGGCCTTTGTAGAAGCCTGCAAGTTAGAGTAATATTTGATCTCCACAGTATGTGATAGCAAATCGTTAGTACATGTATGTGTTCCAAAAGTGGTTTTTCTGTTGTGGGTGGACATAGATCACAGTTAATAGGTAGTCTTTGGTGGTGTTAACTGAGCTTCTGTCTTGCTGATAACTTAGCCTGTAAGTTCAGATTTCACTGGAAATTGAGCAATCATTGTGATGATGCATTTGCAGAAGAAAAATTGCCACTTCAATAGGCTTACAGTGTGACAAATTGTGGATGGTGGTTGGGGAGGGCTCGGTGATACCCTGCTTTTGTTAATGTATTTAGATTATTTTTTCACTGGTAGAAGACCTCTGTTACTACTTGATTTACATATTCATGGAACCTCCTGTCAGCTGCCTTCAGAGTTAAATCAGGAGGATGCAGATTACTTTGATAACACTAC
This sequence comes from Polioptila caerulea, assembly GCA_013397295.1. Classification (NCBI taxonomy): domain Eukaryota; kingdom Metazoa; phylum Chordata; class Aves; order Passeriformes; family Certhiidae; genus Polioptila; species Polioptila caerulea. The sequence continues at coordinate 578,119 of VYXF01003112.1, read as the reverse complement.
CTGAAAATACTCCAGAACATACTGCTGTGGGATAGAATACACTGAATTAATCTTGCATTTGAAAATTAGAGCTCTACAATTCTGATTGTTTCTGTCCTTCAGACAAAGCAGAACAAAGACAAAATAGGAGAACTGACTCCTGCAGAAAGTGTTTTTGAATTGTTGTCCCAAATTTCCACTATTTCTTTATTTGTGTTTGTTATTTTAATGTGCTTATCACTTTTAATTTAGGTGATGATTTCTAAAGTAGTGTCTAGGCTGTCAGATTCAGTTATGGCCTTTTGATAAAATAATTTTAGCTCTGAAAATTTGACATTTCCTTGTCTGAGATTCTGTTACTTGTTCTGGCTTCATAAATTTTACCCTGAACCTCTGGCCATTTCAGCTTATTTTTCCAACACAAACCTGAAATAATGAAAATACTGAATTATTTGAATTGAAAATGTTGAAATCGGGCATTGTACAGCAAGGTGAGCCATGACTTGATAAGTAATCAATTTCACTAATTCTGCATTGAATTAATTGTAGAGGAAACCATTGGGAATTCTCTTCTGCTATATTTTAGGATTTTCCCTGTATGATTTTCTGTAAAGAATCCATAGAGATCGCTTCATTTTGTAATGGGATAATGTAATTAGTTGAGTACACATAAATTCAACTTCTGCGTTTAAACTAATGAAACTGCTAAGAGGCTGATTGTATTCCCCTGCTGCAACAAGCAAAACCAGGAGATTTTTTGATTTGGTTTCGAAGAAAATATGTAAGTGCAAAAGCTCATTTCTGTTACTATAATAAAGCATTACAGATACCTCATTAGGGTGATACTGCATAGGGCATACAGGTGTGTCTATAATGTGTGCTGACTGACCCAGGGATAACTTGGAGTACTCACCCAGTGTCCCAGAGCTGCAGTGCATAGAGTGGATGAAGACAAAAACAATGGAGAGCAAAAGGGAGAAAGTTTTTTGAACAGATGACCTACAAAGCTTCTCCTGTTAAAGTACCGGGTGTCATTTGCCTACTGTGTGACTTAATCCACTGCAAAATACTCAGTCATGCTTTTTAAGAAAACTACAATATGCCAAACCAGAACCGGACCTACCACTGAGCTTCTAGACTATTTTTATTTTCTTGCTTTGGGAGGTTAAAAAAAAATCAGCTACTCCTACTTCTGCACCAGTAAAGGAACCTATAGAAACAAATATGCAAGAGCCAATAGTAAGAGTTGGCAGTGCAGTCTGTTAAGTGAGAGATCAGACTGAAAACGTTAAGCTTTTTAAATAGAACTTTTGTTGTCCCATTATCTTGTTTCTTAACTAGACTCTCAATCAGGAGTTGTTTTAATTACCACTAGAGATTTTAAAGAAAAAGTATAAGCTGATACCTTGTTAGAGTTACTGTGGTGGTTGGCAAATCTGGTAGCACCAAGGACAAGTTGTAGAACCCCATTCATTATTGAAGACAAACATAGTAGATCATAGGATATTAAAAACACACTACTAGTTAGTTTCCTTTGTCATAAAGTTCAAGTGTATCCATTGTGCATGTTAGAAGTGTCTTGGCTTTGATTGACTCAGCCTGTCGGGTTGAAAGAACTGTAAGGTAAGAGGAACAAGTATCCAAGTGGTTCCACACAGTTGCCAAGTTTTCTCTAAGTGCTTGTCTTAAAAGCTTGTTTTTGTATAAACTCACAGAATGTTATAAAGCAAAGCCTAAAAATGAAGGCAGAAATGGTGTCTTCATGCGCAGACTTGGTCTTTCTTATGGATTTGTTATGCTGAGCTTTAAGTACTTCATGTTTTTACAAGATAAAAGTGGAGATGTTTTTTCCACATTTGCTGGAATATTGCGTTATTGAAGTACTTTTTTTTTAAAAAAAACCAACCCTATGAAAGATAATTGGACATTAAGGACTAAAGTAGCATTTGCTTCACTGGTCTTTTACATCCTTTCACTACATTTGGGTTTGGAGACATTTCTGAAAAACACTGTATCTGAGAATCCTGGAATGTTTTGCCCTAATGTGATATTTGTTTAGTCTTGCACAGTACACTTCAGTATGAGAAGACATGATTTTGGAAGACCATGCGACACTTGCATTAAGTGCTTATAGTGCTGCAAGCTTTGGTGTTTTTAACATGAATTTTTCAATGTTCTCACAGGTTTCATGTGGGAATCTTAGATTTCAATTTGTCTGAAAAGGGGTGAGCTCTTTTTGAACTGAAACGTAAGTGCCTTTTCTTGTTCAAAAGGAGAGCCTTTACCATGATTGCCAGATAGAAAGATGACAACCTGCATACTTGATTGCAGTGTTTTCTTTTAGTTTTGACATCCACATAGCTATAACTGGATTACTCATAAGGAGCAATTATTTGCTGGCAAATACAGAAACTTTTCTTTTGTGAAGAGAATAGTAGGTAAAAATGGATGAGGATTTATTTCAGCTGAGGATTTATTTCAGCTGAGGATGAAATAAATGAGGATTCATTTCAGCTTTTTAAAAAGTTGAAGCTTTCAGATCAGGCATTCTGTTTGCAGGTTATCTCTGAATTGGTTCAAGAAAGAAGTAACGTGTTTATAACATCTATTAATAAATATTTGATCAGTTAAGCATTGTAATGTCTGGAAGTTAGATAAAATACTTGAACATAGCTGGAAAGCTATGCAAACATTATTTTTTATTTACAACTTTAGGTGATGATATTTTAAAGTCCAAATAATATACATGTAAAAATCTGTTCTTGTGGAATAATATAGTCTTTTCAAAAGAAATAAATTTATAGTAATGTGTCAAGACAGTACGGAGAAAATAGACTCCAGCCACCTTCTCTGAAAAATAAAAATAAATCTCTCAGTATTACCATTTTTTTAAAAAGGGAAAAACAAATCTCAAGCAATGCTAATGTTCAGATCAAAATGGGAATTCATGGCACATGTGGCCCAACAAGCATCCATTGTCTGTTTTCTTCTACTTTCTTGTATTTGCATTTAACTGGGTTTAACATTGAGAAGTGTAAAACTGGTTTAGGTATGAGGGACTTCTTAAACAGTGTAATTTTGAACTGCAGGTGGAAAGTACTGAACAATACATAAAGAAAATTGCATATACAACCCATTTACTTTAGTGCACCTAATTATTTGCAGATAAAAGGGGCAGTTTTAGTCTGGAAAACAGGTATTCATGCTTTCACCTCTGTGCAGTGAAGAACTCTATGATGTTTCATTAATGCCTGTTTCAGACAAATGTTCTTTCTCCTAGTTTTAGCCATTAGTGTCACTATCCCAGATGGTAAAGAAGTAGAAAGTGCACTTTTATCATCCAGAACCACTAAATATAGGAAAGAGAGAGAATGATGCATTTAAAATGTTTAAGATCTGTAAAGCAGAGTTAAAATTTGGTTTCTTATCAAAGTGTAAGGCTTGAGCACCTTAACGACTCCAGAAGCCAAGCGGCAGTATATGAAGCAATGCCACTTTCAGACAGGTTTAGCAACACACACCTAAGCTTCTTATCTTGGCGTCTGCCTTTCACAAACACATACAGTGGCCTACTTAATTCTTCCAATTATTTTAACAGATTTCTAGATGCCTGTGAGGAGTGGCTGCTATGTGGAAAAAAATATTCTCCCCCAGCAAACCCAGCTGAAATGCAGTAACATGTTCATCAGCTTTTTCCTGTTGTAGCATCTTTTACAGTATTTCAGCTTAATTAGTTTCAGAACTCTGTTTGAAAGAACACTGCTATATTTCGTGCCTGTTGAAGCTTTCACATTTCTTTAAAGTTTTTACAGTGTCTATAAAGAGCGGGAAAGGAAATACTTCATGAAATTTCACAATGAGAATAAAATACTTAAAATTCTTCATAAACTCAGTAATCATAGTAAAAGGGGGTTTTTTTCTGTTTTTTTTCAGTTTCATGTATGCGTTTTAGAATTACAGCTTTAACTTCCACAATGCTGTTATTAACAGTGTTATTAAGAATGTATAATAAACTATAAAATAGATTTCTTAAATACAGCAAGGACATGCAATTTTCAATACAATACTGATTTTAATGATATAGTGTTCTTATCATGCATCTTATTCCAGCTTAGCTTCTCATTAATTATGTATTTGTTGGAAGTTAATAACATTAATACATTTTATTAGGATACATGCTTTTGATTTTGGAGGTTTTCTTGTTTAGTTAGTTTTTCTTTCTCTCTAAGGAACAGTTTGGTGCTTGTAGTCAAATTTCATTACTTCCAAGTTAAATTTCATACAAAATGTAGAGAGGAAAGATCATTATGATGCTTATGTTTTCAGAAGGAGGAATCCTAGGAGAGAAGCCTTTCTTAGCATCATCCAGAAAGCAGGGGGTATTTATTGAATGTTCTTGTTTTGTACTGTGCAGTATACCTTTATTTGTTTTGGTATTTGTTATCACACAGCAGAAATCTCCATCAGGGGCTGTGATTTGAGGTTATTAGTCTGGATGCTGTTGGCACCATATTGTTCATCTCCATTCTGTGCTGTTGCAGAAGTATCACGCCAGTCTTTACATCAGAGGGATAGTCCTGGCCAGTCAGTGCAGGAGGCATCACGCTGTCTACACAACTGCCTCATCCAAGTGAGGGAGCTGTACTGGTGCTTCCTGTGCTTCCAGGTGATGTCTTGGGCACCTACTCTGCCTAGTGGTTTTCTGTGCTTTAAGCCAGTGCTGTTTGGAGCAGCTTTTGAGATGAGATTTTGTCCTTTCATATTCCAGCTTGAGGAAAAGGGGTCTTGCTACGGAAGAGTGGAATTAATGTATGTTTTACTTCAGGCTAAATATTGAACCATGGTCTATGTAGTAATTGTGAGCTGAACTCGACCACAGGTAGTCATGTTGGTCTTGCAGAAGAAGGACATTATGATTTTTTTCTGGTCATGGGCTTGTGCTAAGTTATTGAACAATTGCTTTGGATAGAATAGCAGTAGACTAGGGCACTTTGCTCTGTGTTTTTATTGCTTGTAACAAATTGTCATTTTATCTGTGCCATAACTTCATCTGAAAGTAATGTATTTTATTTCAGCTGAGTATTGAAGTGGTATATATATGGTAGTATATACTCAGATACCTTGAGGAAAGCACTGAAACTTGAAAATTGCAGTGGAGATGTAGACAGTTTCTCAGAACATTTTGCTGGAGTGTTTAAAATACGAGTCTTGGATAGAACAAATTACACTTGGAATAAGAGAACAAAGAAAGGCAGTCTGTTGTAAGGCTGTCACCTTGGGATGGAGATACATATTTTTAGGCAGCTGGTCTGAGATTGTCCTATATGTAGCCACCAGTAGCTAGTGGATATTAATAACTTGGACAGTTTTAACAGATGCTGTGATCAGATAAAGCTGTCTTGTGTTTGAATTACACAGTTCTTATGTCACTGAGATATTGAAGCACATGGAAGAAATCACCAGACGGTGAATATATACTCCTGATACCCTGGAGATCCATACTGTGATTTAAATAATTGTAAATGCCTAGTTGGATTTCCATAAGGCAGAGCCCTTGTTTTTAACCTTGTGGTTCTTCATCTTGTGTAAATACTAATTTTTTCAGTTGTATTCTCTTGTATTGGTATTTTCATGTTTTCTATCCACAAATGCATTATATGCTTTAGGAATTTAGGGAGAGAGCTACACAAGGAGTTATTTTCAATGTCACCTTTGATTTAGAAGTTTGCTATATTATTTTAACCGTTTTCCTCAATCATCATCTCTCTTCAAAGACTGTACGATTAAAATGAAATCCCTCTTCTTGATCTGTTTCAATACTGATGGACAAACCATGCAACAGGAAAATCATGTTGTCTTTTTGTAGCTCTTAAACCAACAGGAATATCTTCCCCAGGTTGGCAGCAGAAGGAAAAAATGACAATGATATAGAAAATTAGTGATGGTGTTACTTTTCAAAGGTAACTTTAAAGTGACAATTTCTAAGAAAAACATTTTCGTTTAAATTATCATTATATCTTCTTTCTTTGTTGTCCTGGAATCCTTCATAATCTTAATGAATCAAGTAACTTCAGTAATCAAATATTTCTTGTCAAATAAGTGATTTTTAGAGGACCAGTGGAAATGCTAGTGTCTACTGAGATTATTGTTTACTTCCAAAGGAGACTGAATATGTTTAAGCAAAGAATGCTGTTTAGCCTGAAAGGACAATTCTCACAGTGAAGGGTCATTGCCAAAGATACCTAATATTCTTGTTATTGGTGAAGGGCTGCATGCTGGCAGAGTTGAAAAGGAATCCAGTATGTATGCTGCCCAGTCTAATTATAACGTTACAGATGGCCATTACATAAGGAATGCCTCCAAATCAATATCATCCATGCAGAGAGACTTCTAAGTGTATACCTGATCCTGAAAGAGCAGTATCTTGCTATTTTTCCCCAGGAATGTACTTCTTGAAGCAGCAAGGAACACCTTTCTTTCCTTGGAAAGTTACCTTCTTGGCTGTGCTAAATTGGTATTTAGATTTGATTTGCTGTCCCTGATCACCATGCTACCTTCCTTAATATGGTTTTCTTTTTATTGTATGCATGCATCAGGCTGAATCACATATTACATGCTATGCTTTTTTATCACATATTACAGCTATGCTTTTTTAAAAACGAATGATATATATACTCTGGTTAGGATTTTTTCATTAGAAGGAAGAGTATGGTGATGCAGAGGATGAATTTAGCTGAAAGGGAGTCAACCAAGCTGGAAAGGAAATAACGTGCAGAAACCATAACTGCCCAAGCTAAATTTGTCTTCAAGTGCCTACAGAAACTGGCAGTGAGCTTTCAATAACAGCAGTAATTAAGATTAGTGTGTTAGCACACTATCTGCAAGAACAAGCTCTAGCAAACTGGAAGAAAAAGTAACTGTTCATATGAATACTATGACAGTGGTGGGAATTGGGCAAACAAGTTGCATGATTTAAGTGGTGTTTGGGTCTAATACAGGACTAGACATTAAATAATCCATCCTATTTTCATACTCAAAGAAAATACCTCCCCCTCCCTAGGTAAAGGGCTCATCACCTTTCCTGCCAGTCCTGGACAGCACATAAAGAGGATTGTGTTTGTATCAGTGGTTCATAAAGTTCACATTTTTAACTAAGCATACACTTCTGTGTTTAGTTATGTTCAATTCTATTACTATCCACATTTAAAATGCAAAAATATGTGCTAGTTTGATGGTGCAATCTGCACAGGTTTGAGTAGTGTAGTCTTCCACCTGTGTCTGCACAGTTCTAAGATACATTGCTTTTCTACAGCTGACTGGGTAGAGAATTTTAAAGGGTCTGAACACCAGGGATTTGGGATTTGCTTATGCATCTGTCTTGCTGGATGTGCATTCATGAACTATCCAGACTAATGCAAATAGCTAATGTGCTAAATGAATCAAGGTCATATTAGAGGAAGACCATTGCTAGTCTGCTTGGATTTCTGGATATGTATCTTGTCATAGCAGCATAGTCTTCATGAGGATAATATGCCACTTTCGGGTAAAACAAGCAGTGTTTCTACAGTCTGCTGCCCCCTGGTTGAAAATAATAGGTGCCCCACTAGGTTGCTGTGTGTAGGTTCAAATAAGTTTTACAGACCTAGTACATGAACTAAATTGAACATACTTAGGCATGATACAAATTGCAACAGCACATTTCAAGCTTTTGTCAGGTCCCTGTAATTTTTGGGTTATGTGATCTCAGCTGCTTCTAATTGTGAACAGTTACTAAACAGCTAGTACGCTCTTCACATGTTACAACTTTTATGCACCCTCATTTATTTATTTATATTTAAATTAGGACCTTATTTTTAAAATGCATTATTTTTTTAGCATTTAAATAATGAAATTTATTATCAGTATGATGTAGTCTTTGTACATAATGACATATTGAATGACAAAGTTTCATTTCTTGAAAGATTGAAATCCTTACATAAGGTGCTCATAGTGCCCAGAGCTTGCTTATATTAAATGGTGTGGTTAGAGTGCTTGGCTAGTTGATTTAGTTTGTTCTACATTGCAGTCTGGAACAGCTGTCAGTTTATTAGCAGTTTTCTCTGGATTTACCATATAAGGATGGGGAGAAGAAGCTGTACTCAGCAAATTGGTTAATTGTGCAAAACAGCACAAGCTATGAAGTTGCTGTTTGGTGGTGCTGCATAGGGATGTCTTGCAGACATCAAAAATACCCTTAAGTTTTTGTTAACAGGAGAACCTGACAAAACTACCTCTTCACCTTTAGGTGCACGAGCAGTTAGGTCAGAAGAGGTTGGTGTTTTAGCCTTTCAGCTAGAGTCTTCAAGCTGAATAATACCTCAGAGTGAGGAGGTTTTGTAGGGAAATGTGTGCAAATGGTATTCTACACTGTATGTATGAAAAGAGAAGATGTGAAAGAAATGACAGTCAGAAAAGTAGTGTGTGAGCTTAGAATATGAGTAAGGCACAGGCCTGTAGAAAAAATGGCTACTAAGATCTTCTGGCTTTCAGCAACAGTAGTACTGTTTATAAGCAAACAAAAAAGCATCTTGCTCCTGTCATGTTCCTTGCCTTGATTACTGCTGGCAAAAACCATTCAGCATATTTTTCACCTGGTGATGAAGGCTTCCACTTCCCAGCACTGCTTGTTAATACCCACTTCTTGTGTGCCAGTGTTGCCTACAGCTTAAGAATTTTTCTCCTTCCCTTTTCTTACATCCCTGGTTTGTTTACAGAGAGTACTTCCTGCCTCTCAGCTTTCATTTTACTAGGCTAATTAAACAAGCCTCCATTGATATCCTCTTTGTACTGTCCTCTCCTTGCTTCTGTGGTTATTCTTGTAGCTTTTCCCTGCACAAGCTGGAGCTAAAATTATGAGTTTTCTAAGACAGGTGACCAGAACTATTCACAGAGTTCTAGATTTTCTTGTAAAAAATCCCCATCTCTCCTGAAAATTCATCCCTTGATATAGCCAGATTGCATATGCCTTTTTGACAACTGTAGCTCTTTGACAGGTTGTATTCATCCCAATTTATTAATACATCCAAGTCATTCTCCTGCTCTATTATTTTGACTTGATGATTCTCTAGTAGAATTACAGTAGAAATTTGTCCTGTTCCCAGAATGCTTGACCTTGTCTTTGTGCTATTGTATTTTGTCATTACTAGCACTTTGGTCCTTGAAGGCTGTTCAGTTCTTGCAATATGATATTCTGATTTTACTCTGAATTGATACTAGTTCCAATTTTATTCTTTTTTTAACCATCAAATATTTTATTTATGATCCAGAGCTTTTTGTTTATTTTTGCTACAAGGTAATTTCTCACAATGATTTTTAAGGAACTCCACTCTTAATTTCATTTTTAGTTCAAGTTTCTTACCACATCGTAGCATCACTTTATTTTTAGTAAAATCCTTGCTGTTCTGCATTCAGTTTTGTTTTTTTGTATCTTATTTACCAGTGTCCCTACAATTTGGTATTGTAAGGTTTAGTGAAGTACCTGTTTTTGTAAGACACATGGATTTCAGTCATCTAAAATATTAGCTGTCTCCTCAACAAGTTAACCTGGGCTATTGTGCTTCTGTATGTGAACATAACTAAGTCCAGCCATTTTTGTTTGGGTGAGAATCTGTTCATTAAAATGCAATATGAAGTTGATGAAAATGCCAAATAAAGAAAATGAGGTTCTTCAGTGTTAGAAGAACCATTAGTGACTCTTAGCAGTCTCTCTGAATTTCTTATGAAGTTTTCTGAATGTAAAATGTGCTTATTTATAAGCTTGTCTGTGCCTTTTTATGAGACCTTTATTTATAAGACTGTCTAGGCATGCTTTTCAAAAGTTTCTTAGGTAATTGAGAACCCTGGTGTCACTTCAATTTTGGATTATAAAATTGATATGTGGGCTCAGAAATACATTGAGTTCCTGCTTGCTTCTTGCTGTGAGAAAGAGGCAGAGCATTTGTACAAAAGTTTTTGTAAGATACTAAGTTTTCTTTTTTATGATGAGGAAGAATACCAAGGATTAAAAAAAATCCGGCAATATTCCAGTAGCAGGCGTCACAATATTACAGAACATCTTAATAAAGTACACGGTTAAAGCCTGTCTTTCTTGAACAAAAACATACTATGCAAATCTGCTGGAAAAGACCTGTGTCGGTGTATGCTTGCCTTAACCAACATGACTGTTAGACATGATTGTTAGGATGTGTCAATCTTGCTAGCCTTCTTCTTGATAGTACCTGACTGTCTCCTTTGTATTTAAAAATAGAAATGACAATCTCTCTCCCTCTGCCTTTTTAGCTTGATTAGTTCATAGTTGAAAGTGTGAGACACTAGAGGGAAAAGCTAAATTGAAGGGTTGAGGCTCCCATTATGCATGTGGTTAAAATGCATTGTTCTTCCAGGAGCAATTGCTGCCATCTTGTCTTTTGTCACAGTCACCTGACAGTCTTCATTTCAGTGCTTTCTGTTGTTTGTCAGTTGTGCTGGTGTGGAAAATTATGGCTGTTGTGCTGACAGAGTAGGGAATGGAGAGGGAACCTAGCCTTTTAGCAGCTGGTGCCATAAGAAACACTGGGAGATGCTTAAGGCTGTGCTTGGAACACAGCAAAAGCTGCACCAGAGCAGTGGGTGCTCACCTTCCTGTCAATTAGATTTTCTAAACTCATTTATGTGTGAACTGTATTTCTATTAATGTGCTTGCAGTGTTTTTTCACCACGATGATTTAAATAATTGGAAGTGGAAGTCAGGTGTATGTGGTACAGTTTGTTTTTTCTCTATCATGGGCAATGATGGAGTGAAAGATTACTGTCTATCAATGACTGTGAGTGATTTTTTTCCTGTTTTCATCCTAGTGTTTAGTGACTCTGACGTCATCAACAATGTGTAATGCTAAGCAGCAGCAAAAAAACTTTACTGTAGATGGATCTATGAAAAAGCTGTTTCAGTGGTTATACAACACAAATTGATGGGATAGGCTTTGTGCTAGGTAAAGAGACAGTGTTTGGACTGAATACTGTTTAAGGGGAAAAGGAATGGAACTTCCTTTGGGGCATGAAGATAGCTCTTGCTTCCCTATGCTGTATAGATCCTATCCAATGCTTAGTTCTTTCTCACGATTCCTCAAAATTATTTTAACACTGGAAATGACACTTCTCATTACTCTCTGTCTGGCTCTAGTCAACATTATTGTAATTGCTTGATGTAATTAATGTTTTTTATAATTCCATAATTTTGTGCAAGAAGAGTCCTATTATTTACATAATATGAGTAGTAGCTTGTGAACAAAGAGAAAAAATAGATAAATCTATAGATAAACCTCATTAATATATTTTGAGTTCTCTCTATTGCAAAAATGTAATTTAGGTTTTCGTCTTTTTGGTAACTGAAGCTGTTTAAAAATACGTGTTTTCACCTTGATAGCATCAGATTAATTCAAATGCATTAGGGTGAGTCTGAGATTTTTGTGCAGCATAGGGGATATGGAGGACAGTGTTTAAAGACAAAACAGTTATGAAAAAGAAACACTAAGAAAATGTGTACGTGTCACTTCAAGCTATGTATAAAAATATAATCTATAGATATTCATCCCTTCCTTCAACCAAATATGCCTTTTTCTTTTGCCAACAGAAGGCCTTTAAGTAGCTGTGTGTTGCTACATCTCTGTTGAAAATTATCCTACTCAGGGCCACGTTACGATCCTTCATTGCTGTGTTGGCAATTATGAAATGCAGGCCAAAGAGGGAGAAGATAAAAGAAGAGAGCTTGGTGCATTTTCTCATGGGAGACAGGACCCAGGATACAATGGAAGAGGCATTACAGTGATGCCAAACAAACTTCTGGAGCATTCAAGCTCAATTTAGCTCTCTAGTAACCCTGCTTCTGTGAAAATACTCCCAAGTGTAGCAGGGAGAGAGCATGGCCTACTTTCTCTTCAGGCAAGTTTGGTTTAGCCACTGGAATTGAATGTTAATAGATTAATTTGGAAACCTACTCAACCTGAAACTTCATCTAACAGAAAAATTGCAGGACTATAATATGACTGAAAATATTTATTCTGATAAATTTTTACAGATGCTGCAGCTTATTAACCCTCCAAAAGTGATGTATTTAAGCCCTGTATACCTAGGTTTCAGACTGTCATTTAAGTAATTAGGCAGTCCTGCCCTACAGAAATATCCCTGTGTTGTCAGAAACACAAGATAAAAAAGAGAATTTCTTGAAGCCATATTAGCTGTGAGTTGCCTCTGTCTTGTATAAATTAGAGGACTTCTTTTTTAAAAGGATTTCAGAAGGCATGGGAAGTTGATATACAAAGATAAATAGGGGTTCTGTTTGTTTGTTTATTTATTTTGGGCTTCTGAGCTTGGGATTTTTCTTAAAATGTGAAACTTGATCTTTGTCTCTTTACTTCTTTTTCCACCTGAAAACTGTATTCATAAAATCCACTTAAAAAAGCAGTACAGCCCGTGCTTATATTTTTTTCCTCTATTGTCCTTGGTCTTGGTGTGCATTCATCCTTGCAGTTTGTATTTAGGATATTCTTTTCAGAAATACTTGGTCACTAGAAATACATTTCAGTGAAATTGCAAAAATACAGCATTTGGAGTTAAGAGATGTAAAAATAGATTGTAATTGGAGGTGTGTTTGGTTTTATCTTATCAAATATAATTATTTGGGAATCTGATATGCTGATAAAAGAAGTCCTTACTTATACAGAAAATTTAATTAATCTAGCAGCAATGTATTCATTTTCAGATAAGTGTTGCAGGTATACTTGTGTATGCATTCTGGGCTGACCATATGGTTAAAATATTCATTAGTATTTTATATATTTAAACACTTGGTACTTGTAGGCACTGTTAAACATTCCTATATAAACATGCTTTGTGTAAATGTGGATGGAAAAAAAAAGACTAGCTTCCAAGTTCCAAGTTGCTCACTAAATTATTGATATTAATCTAGCTATGTGCTACTTGCTGATCCTGCATTATACTGTAAAGTACGTGTCATGATTACTGCCTGCCATTAGGTTTGAGCTGCTAGCAGTGATGTAATTTCATCTTTGTGTCATGGAATCGGGTGCAACTACTTACTTTAATTGACGTGGGGTTTTTTTTTTCTCAGTATAGCTGAAAAGAGCTCCTAGTTTGATTGCAGGAAAATACCTACTTTCTAACAGTTTATTTTAATGCATTAAATTGACGGTTTCTGTTAGTTACCTTAATCTGACCACACTAATGTGGTTTCTTCATGAAGCTTATGTCACCTAACCCATGATTTGCAGAAGACAGAAGCACTGCTTCAATCTTCTTGCTTTCTAGCTTTTTAAAGTATTCCTTTAAAAAAATCAATGGGAAGGATTTGCTTTAAACCTTCAAGGCTTTAAAAACTGCTTCCCAATTTTAAAAGTTGTCTCTATGTTTTTCATGAATAAGCCAAATAACTTTGTTTGTTGCCTGTATTTGACATTGGAAGAAGAGAAACAGTAAGGATTTTTATGGTTATAATTTATTTTTCTTTCCTTTTTTTTCACTTCTCAGTACAAAAATACTGGTAAACTATCTCTTAGAGAGCACCAGCAGCCTCTTATTCTTAAGTACATCTCTAGATAAAGATATGTACAGCCAAAAGGGAGTCAAGGTTCATGGATAGTAGATTGACTATCAGCAGAAGATGTGACTGGTCTAATGGTGAAAGGGACTTACCATTTTTAAGTGAAAGAGTGTACTAATTTGTCCTGTATTTTGTGGCTTCATCTCTGACATTTATCACAGCACTTCGGATATTTTTTAGAGCACGATAGCAAGTGTTCAGTAACCCGATCTGTGGTGTATAGGCTCCCTGCTACCAGTTTTCACTTCAGAAAAATCGACTTTTAGTTTTGTTGTATTGGATTTCTTTGCTGCTATACCTTCATCCACAACACATACACAGAAGAAGTAAAGCTCTGTCTGTTATAATCCAGATTCATCATTATTTGCAAACCAGTAGGAACCAGACATTGTAGTTGGCCAAAATCACTTAGGAAACTCAAGGTCCTTTTTCATCATGCTATTTTGATCTTCTATAAATGTCACCAAAACAAATGACAAAGTAAATTGCCACATGCAAGAAGAACATATATGAAAAACTGCTGCAAATAACACTGACTGCAGTTTTTTCACCACAGATGCTCAGCCTTGAGAGTCAGTGCACTTGTTTGAAGTGTTGCTGTTTGTGAGAAGGAAGATTGAGCTGTCATTTTGTTGAGTATCTAATTGTGGATTGATGGGGGAGCAGTCTGTAGAATTGATACATGTCTCATAAATGATCCTGAGTTAATTACTTGTGTAGCATTATGGATTTAAGGCTGCAGATTCAGGCGCAGACGTTAGAGAAGTATGTCCGCATAAAATTCTTTGACTACAGGACAATGTGCTGTTTTTTCATAGTATTTCTCTCTTTTGTAGAAGATGTATAATGATGTAGGCAAAGGTATCAGGAAGAATAATAACAGTCTTGAGACAAGAAATTGGGATATTCCTTGAGAATTCTTGGAAAAGCTAAATCAGTGTTTGCCAAAAATTAATTAAATTAATTTAAAAGCAAAGTCTGAGGCAGACAAATCCATGAAAAATTTTTGCCCAAGAATTGTTTTGGCGTTGTTGACAAAACTCCTTTTAAAAAACCCCAAAATTCTATGTATATTCTTAGGAAAACTGGGATTGGATGCAGTGGTATAGTGTATATGAAGACATTGGATAGCTTGAATATTTGTATATAGTCTTAAAGAGAGTTGACATTTCTTTCGAAGGTCAGTAGATCTGTAATAATTTTTAATGAATTCCTCATACCTTGGAGGTTTATTTTAAGTTGTGTGTAAGACTTGAAATCTTAGTTAAAATGAAAATGTCTTGCGTGCTGGTCCACTTCTCCTAAGTTTGCTCTTGCATGTGTGTATGTTACTCTGACTATTTTTGCGTCAGTTGATATCTTAATATATCTACTGTAGTAGTTATCTTTGCATAGATGGCAGTAAGTGGTTGTCTGAAAACCATAATTTGTGTGTCTTTCTCTCTATAATATATAAATCTGACTTTTAAGTACCGCTGTCTTTTTGGAAATTATTCTTTCTTTTATTTTTATTTTTTTTTTTTTTACCTTTTTCAAAATTTACCAGTAAAATAAAATTTCCACTCTAACAATGAGCATCATTTCTAGACAATAAATCAATTTTTTGAACCACCAAACCCTAGAGACAAAGGCAGGGAAATATGAAAAGTTAAATGAACTTTCTCTGTTCTCAATGCAAACTCAGCAAGCTTCCTGCACCTTGACTGACACTGGTCTGTGTATGCCACAAGGCAAAAGCTTTCTCACAGAACTTTTTGGATACTTCTTCAAGGCTTACTGTGATTTAACACAATATGCAGTTAAGAGAGAGAAGCTGTTAGTTATTGGAGACAGTGCATCGTATTCTGCTGAGATTTGGTCCCTTCTACCTAGTGACTAAATGTAAGACACTTTTAAATTTGTTCACAGAAAGTTTCGTAAATATTTACATGCTGTTTTTATTGCTCCAGACATTTTTTTTTTTAAAAAAAAAGCACAAGATGCTTAGTTTTAAACTGTGATCATGTTTATGAAAATACAGAATTTTTTAAAAAATCTAATTGGAATTTTTTTTTTTTTGCCTACAAAAAAAGAATGCTAGGCACTAAAACAGAGTCTCAGGTTTTGTAAATTTGACTTAGTAGACAGATTTTAGTTTGCATTATGATTTATGAGATCTGGGATTTTAATGTGGTAGTTGTGGACTAAGCATTTTAAATACAAGTCTAGAATGGTTTTGAAGCTGATGATAAAATACTGCCTGTTATTAAAACATTTTTAATAGACACTTCTTAATAGATATGCACCTATAAATATAGTTGCCTTTCATTTTTTATTTCATAACTATTGCATCATTCAGTTTTATGACTTTTATGGGATAATAAATTGCAAAAAGTTTATCACTGAAGTCAAATCTTCCTCTAAAACCCTCTCTGCACATTTTAAGGTAATTTAATCTTTGTTCTTGTCTTGTGCATTTTGAAATGCTTTTTTAGAGGGCACCATTTGTTACATTATTTTGAAAAATACTAAATTTAATAAAAACTGGAAGTCTCTCCCTGCAGAATTGAAATAAATTATAGATAGTATTTTATGTAGAACAGAATTAGTGATTCCTTTATTATCTGTGCATTGGTATTTTCTGACCTTGCCCAGACTTTATTTTGGATTTGAGACCAGTGCTTAGACTGAAATTACATGACATTACTGATCATAATTTTGCAATTATATTGCACTGATAGAGGTACCTAAAATATAAGTTGGCTAACCAAATACAATACAAGTTTATACTGTTGGATTAAAAAAAAAAACCTGTCTTTCTTAAATGTCTAATGGAATTTCTAGTGATGCCTGACTGCTGTGGTCTCATTGATGTGACTGGACAGCTCTAACATGTCTAGAGGCACTGTTTAGATGTTTAAATCACTTATAACAGAATGTGTAAATTGGATAGTAATTTAGACTAAAAATTTAATAATATCAGCAGCTAGACACTGGAATGTAGAAAGTCATGTTATAGGAGTGAGAGTAAAATGTGTAGGGACATCCCTAGTTAGAGGAGTATTACAAGAGAGTGAAAAATAGAAGCTGAGTGAATGAAGAAGCAGCTCAACTGCATTGCAAATTGTATGGTGATTTGATAGAAATCCTAGTTATATTTTTGATCTCTAAATTCTGATTGATGCAGTCCTTTGTGCTTGCTTTATCTTGGTCCTGAGTAGATTTAAGAAACATTATCTTTAGACTTCCTTCATTATTCAGCTGTAACCAGTTCTTGCAAAAGCAAGATCTTTCTTTCCAGGAACAGAGACTACTTTCCTTAGGACAAAATGTTGCATATCAGAAAGATACAACTTGCTGTTCAAGAAATAGTGAAAGTGCAAGACAGCTCTCCAACTTCCACTCAGTTACAACTAGAAAAGCCTTTAGGATTTTCTTTTTTATTTATTTTTTAAGTCTGTAGTGGTTTTTTTGTGGCCTGTGTATGATGTGTGGGAAATATATTCTTGAACAAATGCCTAGTTAACGCTTTTATTTTATGATCAGTTCATACATTGCACCTTCCTATACTGGCAAGATGGACTGCATAAGCTCAGATGGTTTTTACAGTATTGTAATGATCTTGATGTTAAAAAACAGTCTATGAAGACAACCGTTTGTGGTGCTTCTTTTTCACTATGTTTTGTTGGAATGTCAAAGAAATGTATTGTTTAGTTGTTTTCTTTCACTGTGTAGTTACAACAGTATAGTTTGCTTTTCTTTCTTTTAGCTACTGGTCATTCATTTAATCAAAAGCAACCTGAAATTATGAATATGTACATATTGTATGTATGGAAATGCATACTGATTTGGGGAAGATAAATTTCTCATAATGGCTCAATTCTTTATAAGGCATAGTAATAATTTCTAATTTGTTAACTAAATCCTTGACTTATTCAGTAAACTTTTATTTATTGTTCCCTTATGGACCATCCAGACTTTCAATCAAGTTAGGAGTGACCAAACTTGTTGAACACACAGATCAAGCCATTTTTGACAGTGTAAAACCTTGAGCAGGGAGTTTGAACTGTATCATGGAAAAGTGTAAGGAAGGAGATGCAAAACAGGATCCTGCACAATGTTGCTGGATTTGCATTAATTCTGCATTGCTGCAGAAAGTTTACTGGTAAGTGTTTCTTTAGATACAGGAGTAGCTGGCTGCACATGTTTTGGGTGCAACATGTAGTGTGGTCTGGCCTGAAGTGATGCAAAGCAACAATAGTTTTTGGGCTGCATGTAAAAATACCTGTGGTAACTGCCCCAGTTGTTCTGGGAGCTACCTCAGCACACTTCTCTCAGTGAAATGGAGAAAGTGGCAAGTGGAAGTAATCACTGGCCTCACTACCTGTGTTTATCTTCTTGAATTTAGGGTGGAAGTGATGAGCTGGAGAGTGAAAGCAAATTCATGCTTAAGCCTTTTTCAGAAATAATTCTTAACTGTTATTAGCATTTCCCTATGGCAGAGATTCATAATGCTGTACATTCTACTGGGGCAAATTTTGTTTCCAGCTCTATGGATATTAACACTAAATCTCTCTGACTGCCATTTGGTCTGTTTAGTAGTTTCACCATGAAAAAGGCCATGAAACACAGAGCTCTCTTGTAACAATCTTTCTGAATGTATCAAATTGTGAAATATATGCCCTTGATCTCCTCTTTTATTATAAACAGATTATTTTTTTCAGTTTTTTAGTTCATCGTGTTCTCTGAATGTTACTTCATGCTGCTGCTTTTCCCTGAATTCATTTCGGTTTGTGCACATGAGAAGTGAAGTAACTGAAATCGGAGACAGATGATGCTTTTTCTTCTACAAAATAAAAACCGTAAACAAAAAACCTCTGTCTTGCGTGCAGCACTTCTGTTAATGCACTGGAGAGGGCAGCATCATCCCACTGTTGATTGAATTTGTGGTCTGAAGTAGGTTCAGGAACCTTTTCAACAGAAAGGGGTCACCTCTGAACATTTCAGCAGTAAATTTCTTTCAGTACTGGTGGCATGGTTCCTTTATTGGCAATGATTTTGTTTTTTGTTTCCTCTAAATCTGGAACAATTTTTCATTCTGTAGCAAAAGAAAAGGAAGGGGAGCTATCTGCATTTGAAATGCTTCATATCAGAGTT
>VYXF01003112.1:534838-554901 GCA_013397295.1 Polioptila caerulea | reverse complement strand
TTTAAGTTTTCCCCCTTTTTTTTTTTTTTTTTTTTTTTTGTGTGTAAAAGTTATCTTTCATCCTAAGACTCTTCTGTAATGTTTCCTCTGACATTTAAAGAGAAATTTTAGTCCCTAATTGCCATTGTATTGCCATCCTATGCAAGCCAGGCTACTTTTGTTGCTAATGTAAATAAGTTTTCCATTCCCAGAAATTCCTAGCAACCTTTTCCTGTTCTTCTGCCAACTTAAATCATATTTTTTGCTAATGTATCACCGGATTTGCCTGTCTCAGTTCTGATGAGGTCTTCCTGGTACCTTGTGCTGTGGTTTGCAGGGTGTTCCAGCAATTTAATGGCTGGGTCTGCTCTTGTCCTGTAATTTACAAGATAGTAAACGTTGTGTCACCTGTGTAGTCAGTGTTTGTGTTCTCATCCCCTAGCAATCTGAACCTCTTATTTGTTTATTTCTAACTTTGGAAAAAAGAGCAAGAGTATCAAAGATAATTTCTTCCCTGCTAATCTTGAGAGCAGGATGTAGAGCATTCTGTAAATCCTTGACTGGATGAATAGCTACAGAATGAGTTTAGATACCATGTAGCAAATACAGTCTATGCAAGAAAGAGAAGTCATAAATGCCTCATCTTACCTGGGCCACATAAGTGTGTGCACGCAAGTGCATAGCTTATTAAGGACCATACTTAATTATTATCAGTTCTTTCCAAGTTGGCTTTTGTTTTCTTTACTTCTCCAAGAAAATTACATGCTCATTCAACAGTATGAAAGATCTGTTTCCTTTGATTGCCATTCAAGTTCTCAGATTTTTCTGGTTGTTATCCTGGTCTGTTTCAAAAAATGTCAAGGTCTTGCCTTTCAAGTTCTGAACTATTGAATAAGATTTTACTGTTGTTCTTACATGTTACTGTGGGAGCTCTAATCCAACAGACCATTTGCATGTGGTACCAGTTGCACCTGTTGTGATACTTCTGTTTCCTTTCATGGGACTACTCAGATATTTGAAAATGACCAAATTTGTATATTCTCTTGATTTGGAGAAACCAGGGTCAGAAGATAAAAATTACTGTATCTGCCTCAAAATTGCATGGGGGATTTCTGTTCATATTTTCTTAAACAAATGTCATCCATTCATCACTTCAGTGAAGTGCTGAGAGTAATGACTTATGCTTTCTGGATTGTTAAGTTTTGTTTTGTTTGTGGTTTTTTTTTATTTGTGGTTTTGTTTTGGTTTGTCGGCTGATTTGTTTTTTTGTGGTTTTTTTTTTGTACTCTTGTTGGTACATCTTGTTGGATGGTGAGATTAGTTCTGTGCCTGAAAGCAGGGGAGTCTTGGTTGCTAAATGAATATACTTCAAAGCACTCTGGGGTCACCTGAATTATTAGTTTAAACAAATGTCAATACTAAATAGGTGCATACTTCGATAAAATTGTTCTATTAGCTGTTAGAAGTGTTGGAGTATTGAAATCTGTAGTTAATATACAATAGTATTGCAGCAACAGAAACTGCATCTGTTAAGTTCTTGCACATTTTGTCACCTTTTAAAATGATCTTCTCAAACTGTGGATTTGCTATATTTTCAGAAAAAAATGGTCTTTGAGTAACATCTTTCTTGATAAAATTCTAGTTGTGTGTTAGCCTGTATTGTCTCATCAGAGACATACAGAGACTCAGTTCTGCTCTCTGAAATTACTGCATAAATGAACAGTAATAGGTGGCTCTTGTAGTTTTGGGTTGTTTTTTTTCTTGAGTAAATGGATCAGTATGTTAAATCCACTTGAAATATATTGAAAAGGCAGTCTAAATAAAGAAGTCAAGCTATTTAACTGAAATGTGATTGAAGTATAGACAAAAGAAGTTATTTTTGGTCTTAGGAAGACAGACTGTATGTGAGGCTGGCAATTTTACAGAAGTGACATTTGTGAACACTAGTGTTACAAGAGCTTCCCTTACAAGATAAAGACATGTTAGCACATATGTATTTCATGGATATCATAATGTTTAGGGAATGCTTAAGCATAAGTGTACAATCAGTGTTTCAGATTTGCCTTACCATCTTACTGAGAGGAAAGTGGACGAAAAAATATAGCTCAGTTATTTTAGGTTTAAAAATATATTGAATGTCCTCTGAATGGTTTCCTTTTTTATTCTTAGCATTTCTTTGTATTCTTTATTCTTGGCATTTTGTATGTTGACATGATATTATGAATATTGAGAGCTGGATTGTTAAGAAACACAAGTTTGCCTTTATGAAGCTGTTACGTTTGGAAATAAAGCTTTTCTTTAATAGCCGTAAAACCCAAGATCACTTTTTCACCTAATTTCTAGCATTAAATTAGCTTTCACTGTGCACTTCAACATATTGTAGGTCCCATGAATCTCATGACATATTTTGTTTTGTTTAACTCTGAGCTGAGGCTAGAGGGCAAAACTATAATTTAACTTTTTGGGGTGATCTTAAAGAAGCTGAAGCAGATTGAGACTGTTGAAGTACTATTGCTACTTGTTCTTGAAAAGGATACCTCTTTAGTTTTGAAGATAAAAGATACAACAGGGTGCAAATCTGAAGAAACTTACCTGTGTGGAATTAATGATTGGTGTCTGTTATAATTTAATTTTTCCTTGAACACTGCCCACCTTTCTGAGAATGTTTTATGAGAAGAGCTATAAGTAATGTGGTAAAATAAAAATGGAGAGCCAAGAAATCCCACTTTTACTGTTCCTTGCTGAAGTGTGAAAAAATTTCTGTTTCTGGATTTCTTTGGAATCCCCTTTGTGATTCCCCCAAGTAGCTGGAGCGGTGCATAGCTGATGGCATTAGCCTTTGGCTGCAATCTGGCTGCCAAGGAAAGCGTCCAAGTTCATGGGATAAAGCAGTAGGAGCAGTATTTCATAAATACAGTGCTGTTCCTGCCTCATCAAGTCTGAGTGTCCCCTTCTCTGTGATTCTTTACTCCTTCTCAGCCACCCAGCAGGTCTCAAGCCTCCCCTGAGTAAACTCCTCCAGGCCATATGTTGCTTTATGGTGCTACAATGGTGAATCAAATTTTCTTGATAGAAGCTTTTTAATAAAGGGGAATTTTAGACTATTACTGACATGCTGAAATGTAGTGACCAAATCTGAGAATTGGATAAGACTGAGGGGTACAGAAATGTAGCCAGGACAATAGGGATGGCCCTAAAAAGACAACTTTACTTAAGCAGTTGGTACTGTGAAGTAAAGGAAAAGTGCTCTAGGAGCAGAAAAATTTCCCCAAATTGAATGAAAGAATAAGGGAGTGAGAAAAATAATAAACATTTCCTTAATGAATTGCATTTTGATGGAAGTTTTGCATTTTTATGATGTGTCTTATGTGACTTACAACAGGACAGTAATCTTCACAGGAGATTAGGTTTGGTCAGTGCCATTATGTGTAATCTTTTTCTAGAATTGTACCCCTTATGCTGACCAAGTGGAATACTGCTTTCCCTAATGCCATTTTATAATGGTAATTATAAAAGTTTTCTGGAAACTCTATAAAAGAAGTTATCTTTTGGATGAAAGTGCCATATTTTACAGGAATTATTCTTTGTTAACTCTTCTCATTTGAAAGTTCAAGGATACTGTATCCTGCTGGGCCACTGGTGTTTCTATTTTCAGTACTTTGTGTGCTGCTTGAGTCATGTTGATTTCCAAATACTTTTATAGTGTACAAAACAGGAAGAATGTAATAGCCTCATACAGCAACTGAGATGTCGGTGGTTTTTTTCCCTAATTAAAGCATTTATTAAAATTGCAACAGGAATTGCTCAATGTAACAAGAAGGTGCATTTTCTCTCTTTGCAACCCAAGCTACTGCTTGAACTGATTCCAGCTGTTTCTTGTTATTGTTCAAGTGCAAGCATTATCTGTTGTGGAGAAAAAAAGTAAGGGAGATGCTTTCTTTTCATGTCTTTTCTAAATGTAGGAACACACAATTTGTGCGGGTCAGAAGTGGTGAAGTCTAACAGTACCAAATTACTGACAAGATAATAATTTTCCTGTGTGTCCTGTTGTTTGATCTGTTTATTTGACTGTTATTATAATAATTAATATTATGGAACACCAACTTGCTGCAATTAGGGTACATTTTGTTTCATTTCACCCTGCATGTTCTAAAATACACAACTTGGATAGAATTTTGGTTGTGAAATTGTGTTGGTAGTTCACATTTACATNTTTTTTTTTTTTTTTAGTGAGAATGCCTGGAATATTTTGACTTCCCAAGTAAGTTGCAAAATGCAAGAACAGTGTTTTCTGCTTTGAATATATATGGATACCAAATACTTCCCCCTTTTTTAGGCAAAAAAAGAAATCCCTAGAGCACCTGTTTGGTTCCTCTCAGGAGGTTTTAAATTCTGAGATTTGATGGCTCCGCATAGCTGGTCACGTCCTAAGAGTGGTCAACAGTCTGCCAGATTTCCTGCACAGACATTAACAAGTCCGGTGGAAACCATCCGGTAGAATTTATTTTTGTACTCTTAAAAGACTTGATTCGTTTTTTCCCCTCATACATGCCTGTGATTTCTCTGAAGGGCAGGGACAAATATCAGAGGCTGAAGCCATCACCATCAATGTGCACCTTCTTCCTGGAACACAAGAAAGCTTTCCTTTTGCTAGTTATGTGATCTCCATACTGGGACGGAGAGGTGGGTTCACGTGTGATGCTCAGTATTCTGGCTAGGAACATTTTACAAATGTGCACTCAGCTTCTGGTTTTCACATACAACTTATGCACTGAGTCACGTGCTTTTGTTATTACTGGTAGAATTCTTGGTTTAAAGAAGGAAGATATCAGTGATAATATTTGTCAATATAAAGGCTTTCCAAATCTCAGGAGTGCTGGGTGTTTTGGACCTCCTCCAAAGCTTGATAAGGGTGACTTGGTTATTTCTGCAGTTGCTTGTGAGCTGTAACAATAGCAGCTTAAACACAGGCAAATCACATGATAATTTTGGGCATGGATAAGTTTTAAGCATTTTACCCCAAACTGCATAATGAACTTGTAAGAGCAGAATATAAAGTCCAGATTTCGTAAGGCATAAGCCCTGCCTTTATCCATCTTCCTCTTGTACTGCTGATCCCTGCTCTTTCACAACCTTTTAAATACAGCCTTTTTACAAGCTGGTCCTTCACTATTCTTGCATCCTCTGCTTTTCAGTTCTCCATACCTTTACTAAGATCTCTCTTTCTGGGAGAATACCTAAAGAGTGTGAACCAGGCTGTGCTGAACAGCAGAGAAATGGGAGGATGATGTAAGGGCAAAGAAAAGGGTAATTAGAGCATTCTGTATTCAGAAGTATGTCCTCAAAGAATTCACATAAATGGAAAGAAGGATTAGGCCTCAGAATTAAGGGTCTGCCAGGAAATCTGTTGCTTTGAAGACCAAGGAAATAAATGAATAAAAGCTTCACTAACATGGGGTTAAGATTATTCATTGGTGCTCTGTAGTTTTTGAGGGTGTAGAGAATAGCTAATACAAAGACTCTAGAAACCAGAAAGTGCATGATTTTATGTGTTCGGCTTCCACTACAGGATTTTAATTCTGAATTTCTGGAATCATGCCTTGCTCTATCTTCACATGCTCTACACAGCCTCTGCAGGTGCTCTAACAGCTCTGGGCACAGAACACTAGGCTCTTTACCTGGCAAAATTTGGATTTTTAAATAGGTATGGTAAATAGGGGCTTTTCCCAGCACTGAGGTTACTCTTCACAAATTACACCCAACATGCCTGGGGTTTCATTCTGAGGTGCTCCTTTCATTTATGCATTGCTATACTTTCAGGATTCATTGTCATATATGCCAGTAGGCTATTAGTAATTCCATGACACGGAGGCATTTTTGTTCATCTCTAGGGAACTTTTCCCACACAATCAATTCAGTTCAGCCCTGAAAGGAGGCATTCTTGATTCCTTGGGATAAATATATACCCTTTTCAAATCACAAGATGCAGCTTCTCCAGGCTGCTCTCACTAACAGCTCCACTGGTTGCCACACTGAGTGTTAACATAGTGAATGCAGCTGGAGTGTTTGCAAATATGTGCTGGAATGTAAATGTGTGAATACAGCATAAACAATAACTCATTGTTCTCGTTCATTCACATATCTATTCATGTATCTTGTAGCAATTTCCCGGCCCCTGAGAACCGTCATCTAGTCTGGCCTCTTGGTTATCCTTTCTGTATGGATTTCTCAGACAGTAGCTTTCTTCAGGAGTTCATCTTCGAGCTCCAAAGAAATAAAAAAATGGACAACCTGTACTAATTGCAGAGGTTTTCCTATCCATGAACTGAACCATTCCCAAGAGATTGTTGGCAGCTCCCTGACTTCATAACCAAGATCCCTGTGATGATAAGTACATTATTTTTCATTGCCTAAGGCACAATCTAAAAGCCTCTGAGACACCAGTGGCACATTTGAACTGCACAAACTAAGCTTTGTAAAAATTCAAATGTGCAAAGTTAAAGAGTGCTTTTTGTCATATTTCTTTCCATCTTAGCTTTTCCTAGGAAGAGAACACTGGGCTTCTTAAAATGCACCTTTTAGGTCCAGATGTAAGATTGCTGAAGTTCTCCTGCTTCATTCCTGTATGCATGGCTCAGCAAGTTCATACAGGCTATAATTCAGATGAAGAGGAGTTAGCATGAGCTGTCTTAAGGGGAGATCTTTAGAGGAGCATGCTGAGGAAGAAAATACATTAGTTGATCTTGAGTTTTGAGTACTCACTAACGCCAAAACATAGGGTTTGCATATTAAGGGTTTGCATATTAACTTGTGGACTGTGTTTTTTCAGAGTCTTCGCTATGCCCTTCCTCTGTTAATTTTCTGTATGTGATTGAGCTGTGTTTTGGGAGAGCCATAGTCTCTGAAGCCTTAACACTTTGTATTAATTTATCCGTGGTACTTTGCCGGCTTATTATGAGAACAACGCTTGCCAATGCTCTCTATTAACTTTTATAGTTATCCTTGCAAACAGTAATTGATCTTTTGGTGAATTTAAATATCCTTCTTCAAAGGCATGCTGGGAGATTTTTTTTCTGTGGCTGAGTGATAATCTTTATTATATTTACAACTTTTAACAAAGCTCTGGTTTCTCATCTAATTAAATTGTGCAGGATTTCTTTCTTTTTTCTTTTAACAGAAATACTTTCATCTTCACTGCTTTTTTACCTCTTGAGATATTTTTAAAATTGAAATGGTAATATGAAAAAGCTACAAGACATATGTTATCCAGTCTTGGTTTCGACATTTGTAATGGATTCTTGAGCCTCAAGTGAGGATATATCAAGAAAAGTTTAATTCACTTAATCAGAACGGTGAAGGAAGTTTTTTTTTTTTTATTTTGACACAATAGTAGTCATGTTTTAATAGAATTAACTCATGATCTGTTGATCGTGAGTTAGGATTGTATTCATTTCCACTTCTTCCATTTGCTGTATTTCAAATACAACTTTTAAAAAGTAGCTGTTCAGGGGTGCTGCATCATGCTCCTCTTCTTTTATCCTGCATATAGGCTGCAATATAGATTGCATTAGTAGAACTTAATTTATTTGAAATAGTGTCTGAAAATCTATAGTAGCATATATGTGTTTCAGAATGTGTATTTTTATATATATACATATATATTTACCTTCCTTTTAAATGATTGCCATGATCACTACTGTCAAACCAGGTTAAGTCAGTAAAATTTTTTTCAAACTTATTCTAGGAAGAAAAAGTGATGATTTTTTTTTTCTGGATGAGGAAACTACTTCTTAGTGCAAATGTGAGTTCTGTGTCACTAACAGTAATATTCTTCTATCAGTTTTGCATGAATCTAGCAATCTAAATGCTTTCTTCAGCAAAACAAATCAAAGTCTTTTAATTCATAGTCTTTAGGGCCTTTTCAGTATCTATCCTCGCAGTTATAAAGTGGAAGGTTTTTACTGGGGTTTTTAATTAAGAAAATTAATTTTGTCCTAATCTTACAACATATTTCACCCATGACATTTTGTTCTGCTGATAAGTGAAATATTCTAGAATTTTCTTATGTGGAGTCATTTGGCATTGCTAGTCTAAGTACTTTGAACTTGTCAGTATGTGCATTGTTCTCCTCAATGTTCTATATTTTGGGGAAAGATTCAGCAACTGAGGCATCCATGAGCTTCACAAAGTAGAGACAGATTTTTCAGACTTTTCCATGCTGGGTAGGGCATCAAGATTTTGGTTTAAGCATTTGGAATGCTTTAATTTCAAGGGTTAAATTTTGGGGGGTTTTTTTGATGAATGTTTAAACAGTATGATGGTATTCCCTTCCTGGAAGCTGCATTTGAGAAATTTAGTGGAAAGATGGGAGCTTTACAAATCTGAGCCAAGTCTGCTTATGTTGGGAATGAGGGAATAAGATTTTTTTTTGTGAGCTGCACTACTGAGGGATAGTGAAAGGTTGCATCATATTAAAGAAAGGGTGCAAGAAATTGGAGTTTTTTGTATTTGGGTGAAAGCATATATATGAGGGCTAAGCTGCAGATTGAAAAGAAGATATCCAATTTTGAAATGCTTGAAGTAAGTTGCTCTTTACCATCATGTTCCAGGTAAGCATGCTTGCTAAGGACACTAACCCTTGTGGTGTAAATAAAAGCGTGTTGTAATTAGAGATGCAGTAGGGGCCTCAGACTCTACAGTTCATAACAATAAATGTGCTTTTCCTGATCACAGGACAGTGATAACATTTAAAAGCTATTCACACTTGTCTTACAGAGTTCGTTCTTTTACAACTAGCTAGAATTTATTGTTCTTCTGCAGTGTTGGATGGGTCTCTGGGTAACCTTATCTAGTTGGAGATGTCTGTGCTTGTTTCCAGGGGGTTGGACTAGATGATGCTTTAAACTCCCTTCCAACACAAACCACTTCATAATCCTATGATTCCTTCTCATCAGTAAGGCTGGAATTGAAAAGATTTAAAAATCAAGTCACACCAGTCTGACTACAGTGTATGAATTTAATCCAAAAGCCTGGAAATCCCTTTTCAGCATCTCTAGAATGTAGGCTGGGAGAAAGGCTGAAGAGACCACTGCTGTTGTTGTTTGGTTGTTTGTTTTTTTTATTCTGGATGGTTAATACATGAAGACTGTTAGGATACAGGCTGTGCATAGGCTGCTGAGGACTGAATGTATGACTTGTGAGATAAGCCAGTGTGCCTGACCTCAGGCCCTGATTGTACTTTGCAGCGTGTGTGGAGAGCGTACTGTCTCAATGTGAATGTGCGCGATGCTTTAGTAGTTGTATTTTGTGTTTTGTTTTGTTTTCTCAGGGAAATAAGAAAGCCTTTTACCATTTTTACAGTCTTTTTCAGGAATATTTTGGGGGAAAATATAGTCTGTGATCAGCTGTCACCTAGGCAGTGTACTGGAATATTTTCACTGATTTTATGGATTTAGAAGTGAAGGAACTGAAACTGAATGAGACTTTGAATTTTATCACTGCAAAAATATTCATCAGTTTTTAGCCAGTGTACTCTTTTGAGCTGCTTTACTCAATTTGATAAATTATTCACAGATGACTGCCAATTCTAGCCAAATTGCTTATTTAAATGCATCATTACTGGACACCTCAGCAGCTTCTCATCCATTTTCAGCACAGTGTACTTTTACTTCATTTCAAAGCTTATTTTGCTTAAGAAACCACTCTGTGGTTTACTGAACTCCTGGTTTACTGGCTGTGCTCAGAAACTTACTATTTTACTGCTCTTTTTAAGCTGTTCATGTGTTGCTCACATTGCAACAGTTACAATACTTGACTGTAAAGCTTTTTTTCTTGCTTATTTGGACCAGATTATATGACAATGTGTAAAGTAATCTGTTATTTAATGAACAGTTGTTTATTTGATTTTACCTTTCAGATTTGGTTGGTAGATATTTCATAAAGAATGGGTCAGGATTCTGGATTCAAGGTGTCACATTATATGTAGTCTTTTTCTATTCAAATATTTTAGCTGAAATATAAGTAAAAACAGCCTGAATTTTGTGTCCAAATCTAAATTTTAAGGGGCGGACTGGTTCTCTTGGATGATACCACAAATGTGGTTAAATCAGTAGCCTCACAGAGTAAAAAATCAAGTCATAGTGAAGGAGAAATGGAAAGATTAATTTATTGCATTTTCTTTTCTTTTCTATTGCTTTTATATTGTTCAAAAATCCACCAGCAACACCAATGAAAACCAGATACTACTGTGTTTTGTCCTTTGCAACAAAAGGCCATTGCCTTTATCAGCAGGCTGGGGCTGTAATAAGTACAAAGCCTTCCCACACCTAACAGTAGGTGTGGGAAAGTCACATACAGATAGGGATCCTGGTTTCTTACAAAGGAACTTATCAGATGCCAAGATAACCTGATGACTTTGTGGGCTTCCCGGTGTGACAGAGTGGCAGGTGTTTGGCCAGCTGCCACCCAGGTGCACTGGTAGCCTTCAGGATCTGGCTGGCCAGAGCTTCCAGCAGTCCCCAGAGGTGCTGCCTTCAGCTGCAGAGCTCAGAAACCCCAGTTTCTTCCCTGTCCACAAGCCAGGGCTGGCGCTGGTTTGGAAGTCCCAGCCTGTGAGTGTCTCAGTATGTTTTGCTCTGCTGCATCCCTCTGGACAGACTGGTAGAAAATGTGGGAACCCTTGTGTCCTTGACAGTCGTCAGGCCCAGGGAAGCAGGCAGAGAAGCAGACAGAAGAGCAGGCATGTTTCTAGCTATTCTTCTGTTAAAATTTTTTTGAGGGACATGTCAAATTCTGCATTTTCTACCTGAAAGTTACTATACTGAAACATTCTTAAGTGGCTATATTGAAAGTTTAAATTCTTTCAGCCTGAGAAAGAAAAAAAATTTAGGAGGTTGGAAATTGATGATGTGTTGGCATCTGTGTGTCTACAATACTGTATATGAAGTCAGGTCAGAAAACTAAAATATCTAGAAGAAATAAGGATTTGGATATTTGGTTTCCAAGAAGGAGCTTGAAAAAGTATAAAATGTTTTGCCGTTCATTTAGATTTTTAATTTATTTTTTTTTTTAATTTGAGGGAGGAGAAAGATATTGGGCATAAGAAAGAGGTTGTAAATAATTTCTAATTCTTCTCACATTATAATGCTGATTTAGCCTGTGACAGGTCACAGTCAACAGTTTGCAAGGCATTGTGCCACACAGGTTTTCCTATATTTAATGGTTAAAACCTCAAAACATTTTCATGCTTGCATTTCTGTTCTTGAATATTTGTTCAACTTCTAAGCTCCTGGTTAAGTTTTTTAAAACTACAGAGCTTAATGGCAAGCATTTGATCTCAATTGAATATTTTTATTTTAATTTTAATTACTAGCATAACAGAGAAGGGGAGAACAGTTTGTCTTGTTTCCAAATACATTGTAAAGCTTGATGAGACTTACTGGCAATCACAGCCTGATCAATGTGCATGTTACTAACTGAATTTTAACAAAGATTACCTTGAGCACAATTGTTATCTTTGTGTAATATTAATTAAACAATATATCCCAAAGCACATCAAGAGTGAATAAATAAAAGCCCAAGTGGATTGCTACTCTCATTAGATTATCTTCCTTTCTTTCTCTTCCCTTGTCTGCCTGGAATTGATATTTCTATTTGGAAATGCTAGATCTTAAAGTGGATATTTTGAAAAGTTACAGCTGTTAATGTGGTAGAGCAGATTTAACATTTAGAGAAGGAAGGATAGCTGAGAGGAGGCAAGAAAAGTGGGTAACCAGAGGCCCCTTTTCTGTTGTGCTTAATTCTTAAGTGTCTCTTTGCAAATCCAGTACTTTAGTACTAAGGCTGTAATACAGCATCATCCATTGTCCTGGGGTTATGGTAGTTGTACAAACATCCACATTTAGCGGTAAGGTAAATTTTGATTTAGAATGAAGGACAATGTTGAAATGTCCTAGTTATAGAAAGTAAAAACAATAACAGAATAAAATCTTGTAAATCCTTCATCACCAACTGCTTGTAAAGACGGATCATTTCAAGGCATTCAGATTGTTTAAACTCTTTGTTGTTCTCACATGGAACTGGTGCTTTCTTCTTTATCAAATCTATAATATATATTTTACACATATTGCCTCATTTTTTTCTACTGTTCTCAACAGAGAGATCCTTAAAAGTAGCATGTAAAGATCAGTATTGTGTTTAATGGCTTTATATTGTGGTTGCTTTTGACTTGTGCTGAGAAACACTGCTCTTTTTCAAATATTTCAAGAAAAAACATAATGTTGCTTTTCCTTTTTGCCATCATAAAATAAGTTATTCAGACATGATCCTACACTATGGCTTCTATGAACCACTTAGCTTGAATTTGCATGGTCTTTTATTAAATTTTTCTTAGTGCTTATGGTCTCTGATGTGTGAATTTACTATTTAGTCTGTGTTTGTTCATACAGACAAGCGCCTGACAAGGAACTTGCTTTCTTTGTCATTGCTTTGCATATCTTCTAAATAAAATAAACCCTAAAGACGCAAAAGATATTACTACCTGTTACTTTTTTGCGAATTTGCTTTTAGAAATCAGAATGTGCATCACACAGGTCCTCAGTTTTCAAAGCAATTTTTGAGGAATGGGAAACTTTTCTTACTGTTTGAGGGAACTTGCATTTAAAACATTAAACTTGTTTTCACTTAAGTGCAGATTGTTTAGTTATGTACAATTACTGAAGTGTGACAGGATCCTTCTACAAAGTCTCCTAAATTCAGCTTTGCAGTTTAAACGTTCTTTTTATATCCATTAGTTGAATGAAAGCACAAGAAGAAAATTAAAATTAGTTTTTGTTGTGTATCTGAAAAAATCATCAGAAGACTGCATTTAAAGACAAATTTGAATAAAGAAAGCTTCAGGGTTTTTTGGTGCAGAAGAAATAGGCTGTAGGAGATAAGATGATATGGAAATAGGAAGATTGGAGATTTTCAATTTGGACAAGAGCTGACTGAGAATGTTTTCTTTCTGTTGTGTGGAAATCAGTGCTATGATGGTAGCAAAATTAAATATTCTGCATGTGTTAATTTAGCTACAGATTGGCCCTTTTGAGACTCATCTCAAATGCAGGAGTAAGATAAACTGCTTCTGAGAGTTTTGAAGACTTTCTTTCCTCTATGCCCAAGAGAATTAAAGGGAAAAAGAAGTAAAATATGGATCAATGAACTCCTTTTTCAATTATTTTACAAAACAATACAGATTGCAGGGAATGAATCATCTAATGATATTTCACTTCTTAAAATTTTAATGAAAGAGATTATTCTCTGAAGTAACCTGCTGTGCCTGTTTCACAGTGATAATACACAATATTCCCTGAAGCTATTTCTGACATCACTGAGTCTAACGTGGTTTAGGATGTTTGATGGAAAATTAGGTGTGGGAGAGATGCTGGTTAGAGTACCCACTGAGTGTCTGGGCAGAGTGGATTTTTATCTTACCAGCTGTCACATATACTGAAGCACAATAAACAAATGGACTGACAACGTGATGCGCTATTCTGTCACTTCACAGTAGCAGAAATCCTGGTTCTGAGATTTTGTAGGTGTGATAAAGTTAATGTACATGTTGCTATTGATGATGTGTTGGATGTAGAACTGAAAGCTTTATGTCATCTTGGGTCACGTTAGCAACAGCATTGCAATCAACGGGCAGAGAGTAAGGTGGTGGGTGGCTACTTGTTTGTTTAGAGCTTCATGATTTTAAGGTTCAGTGAAGGCTTGTGGCACTAGCTGATCTTAGCTGCCAATATCCAGTGGATTTTTGGTTTATTTTTAGTGTGGCTTCATATTTAGCATGCTTTGAGAAGCTAATATTCATTAATGCCTCTGAATTTACTTTTTTCTAATATATTTAGTGATACAGCACTCAGAGTTACCTTCTGATTTTGGGTGCATCACTCTTTGGATGAGAATTTAAGAATCTGGAACTAAAAATCTGCTATTATTTCCTTGCTTTTATTAGATTGCTCTGTCATATAGCACCTTTGTAAGTTCTCTGGTCTTCATTACAAAATTAATTCAGATTTTTTGCCCCATTACTTTGGTGGCAAGACTCTTGCAGGCTTCTCTGTCACAGTATTTAGGAAACTTCATTTCAATTTGAAGTGAATATTTGACTAATTTATATCCACTTGTTTTCATTCCTATGCTCTTTTACCCTCTTCTTTCTCTCTCGGTCGTATTTAAGCTCCTGTTGTATTTATGCTCTGTGATAAACTTAAGGAATCCTGCATTGTGAAAGAATTTGGGGGTGCTGAGATAAACTCTCTTCAAGCATCTCAATAATTAATTACTTCTAATTTTCTCCCTGCCTTTATACTGGTCACTCTTCTGTACATTTAGTGGTGTAGCATTATACCGCTGACATAGTGTTAAATGCAAAGTTTTCAGTACTCCTTAGGATCTGTATTCCCTTTCTCTTTCTAGATGCCCTGTACACTTCATGCTTGATGATGTAGAATACTATGTATAATATTTCCTGCATATATTGGCACTAGATTTGCTGAACTATCTAAATATTCAAACTAGCTATTGCACTGTAATTTTGACATTATATTCTGTGCGGCATTACATTTTCCAGCTATGATTACATCGATGTCATCAGCACAGATTGCTTTTGTTCAGTTCCTTTTATTTGGTTGGACCTCAGAAAAGTATCTATTATGCATGACCTCTGCAGATGCACTGTGAAATTATAAGCTGTCCAAATGTTGAGCTGCTTTGTGTTGCACAAGTGCCAATAAATTTGCAGAGTTATCAAATACTAAACTACTTCTGTACAGAAGGACCAAGGCAGTAATGTGCATTCAACAAGTTCTTTGTTTTCTTCTGTAAAGACAAAAATCAAAAACCCAAGTTGTCAGCCAGGAAAACTGGCTTAATGAAGAACAAAGATTGTCTCTGCAGCCTGTTTTTGAGATTCTTACAAAGGGAGCTGAGGAGGCACAGCAAGATCTTCAGCTTGAACTGTACTGCTGTTGTGCTGAATTTCATAAAAGGCTTGAATGAAATGAATTTAAATAACTGTTACACTAATGTTAACAATTGCTTGGGTGTAGATGCTGTTCCTTAAAAATGCTGTGACACATATTCAGAGAGAGAAAAATCACTTTCAGCATCTTTAAATATTTCCCTATATGTAGAGTAGATGTCTTGTAGACTTTCTTTCTCTTTTACATCTCATTTCATTGCTTTCCTGCAGAACACTAAACATTGAGTGTTATTTTATGACTCAAGATTCATCAAGTCATTACAGTAAATTATGGCTTTATAGTGTTCTTGTAATTTTTTCCCCTTTTATTAGGAGAATAATAAGCTTGCCTATTGTTTATTTTGGAAAAAAACCAGTCAACATAAGTATATGTGTCTATTAAAAACCTTAGTGTTAATTAGAGTTATGTTAATACAATTGCTTACAAAAATCACTGAATTCTGTTAAAGGTGATGAAAATATTTCTTTGTTCTATTTAGAAGTTTTACATGATAAGCAGAAGCCTTGGTGAAGGCTCTCAGACTCTTATGGCAGGGAAAAAGGTACAACCTTAGAAAGTAAATAAATTGTTTAAATATTGACATATGTGAATGCTACAATATTCTTGTTTAGCTTACAGTAATATCCAGCTTAGACTAAGAAATTTGAAGGGTCTACCCATATGTCCTTTAGATAAAATTTGAGCTGTTTAGGTCCTAAAAACAAAGAATCAAAGAAACAAAAGGAACTCCAACAACAAAGAAACGTCCCCAATCCAGTAATAAAGTGTTCTTGATTGTTGTAAAAACACAAAGCATGTAATGGGTACTAATGCTCTAAAAAGTATTTGGGATTAAATAATTTTTGAGGAATATGAATTCTTTTACTTAATAAATTCAGCCAAGTTGTTGTTTTATTATTGAAGAAAACCTCTCTGAAATCTTGGTTGAAGAAAGAAAATCTGTTCAATTTTGGGGTGGCTCATGCTTCTTACTATGTGGTTGAATACCAGCTTTGCAATGGCTTGAAGAGGCTAAGCTCTTATGAGAATGTAATATCAAACCTCATTCTTCTGTCTGAAAGTCTTTGTTGATTTGAAAAGTTGACTCACATCACCCAGTTTGCTCCTTATGGATAAAAGTATGTCAGCTGAACTCTCCTGAACTGTGCTGCTTTAACCAGCTGCATATGCATAGAAATCAGCTGTCTTTTAACATAAGCTGATAAACAGTTGACAACTATAGCAAGTCATTATCAGATTTGTCTGGGTGGAAATCCTTTTTTACGTTAATATGCTGTCATCTAAAGCTGTATGAAATCTTGAAGCATATTTAGACAAGTTTAGGCAGAGTCTAGTGTTTAGCAGCAGAATTTCTACAGTAGAGCAGCAGACTACATTTTAATGAAATAAAGGGAGTGAGGAGATGATTTGGAGTGATAACCTTGCAGAAGGGGATTGCACAAGGAAGGAAAAATATTTTACCATCTAGAGAAGCAGTAGGTGCTTTGGCAGCAAAAAAATAAGCAATTACATACTTTTTGTAGTCTGAATAAGGTTTTTAGTACTTTAACTGTAAATTTAATGTTCATTAATAGTTAACACATTCATTTTTAGCCAATATTTGATAGAAAAAGGGCTCATTGGGTTGTTAAATTTGAAAAGTGTGAGTGTAGAAGAAATGATATGTACTAAATCTGCAGAAACAGCAATTAAATCAATTACTGTACTTTGTGTTTACTTCAAAATAATATAATATTCTAGAATTCTTAATTCTAAAGGGCAACAACCATTTTATGAGAAAGGGGACTTCAGGAATGGGAATGCAAAATTGAAGGAATTATCCAGATGTTGAAAAAAATATTGTGGAAAAAAGCAGCATGTTTTCAAGAGAGTTGATGGTGAGCAATACTTCTGTTTCATTACTAATGTAATTTCATCAAAATAATAATAATAATAATAATAATAATACATTTTTTCAGAATTGGCATGTTTTCTTACATTTGAAAATAGAGCTAAAAGCAGGACATCATGCTTTTCTATCATTGATTCACATTTCAAAGTCATATTTGGCCTATTCCTGGGGTTAAGCATGTTTTGTTTCTTTTCGTGAAAGGAAGTGAAGACCTCCCAAACTGTGAGTTCTGTGTATAGAAAGAAAACTAGATTCTTCAGGAAAGAGAAACTGGAATAAAGGTGGAAAAAAGCAGAACTGAGAGTTAAGGTGCTTTGGGAGTTAAAGCAGATTCTTCCTTACTGCATTATAAAATATATATTTCTAAAGTTCAGTGGATAAAATGCATTATAACCTTTAAACAGCAACTTAATATATTCCCCTCAATTTGACAATGGCATGACAATTAACAGATGGAGGGAAGACATTTACTGAGATTAGCAATACAACTGTCATTGACTCATACTAACTTTATAAATTGAGCTGATACATCAGGAAGTGTTTTTAATTGAAGCTAAAGTGTTGGTATGGTCATGGAAGTAATAATCCTTGGTTTAAAAAAAAAAGGTTGCTACCTTTTTATGTGAGTTTAAGGAAGGATGGGACCAGCCTACGAATAGATGTCTTTTGAAGGTTATTAGACAAATAAATTTACATGATACTCAAGAAATCCAGCTGAATTCTGAACGGGTGTCTGATGGGAATGAGTGGATACTACCTTTAAAGTCATTGGTTTCAGCATGTGCACAGTGAAACAGAAGAAATCTGAAAATATTATATATTTTTTGATCTGGAAAGTTGATTATCTTTTAAGGGAAGCTCTACCTGCCCATTTCCTTTGCCTTTTTCATTCCAAATCTTTGTTCCATAATTTCTGGCATTTTGATTCACAGGGTGACTTGCTTGAGAATTTGTCAGGTTTTGTGTTCTGAGGTAGAATTAAACTGAAGTGCCAGTTTGGTCTAATTCTATAACACTAAACAAAAATTGTAATGACCAAGAGTGTATTTCCAAGTTTATTTTGTCAATTAAACATATGCTCAAAAGGGCTCTTTTGGTAATGTAAGTAGATTTGTGGAAAATAAATAAGCATTTGATCAGGTCAAATCAGCATTTGATTGTGGCCAGGCACATTGTTTCAAGAGGTAGTTTCAAGAACCTTTGACAGCAATACCAAAGAGTTTGAAATACTTAACCCTGCAAATGCATGAAAGGAGAAGAGAAAGTCTGAAGAGCGTTTACCAATTGAAATTGGTGGAATTTAAATGGTGTTGCAATTCTAGTTAGAGTATGACAAAAAGTGTTTCTTTCTGGACCAATGAATTGATTTCAAGTTTGAAAAGTTAGTGGAGGGCTTTGGGATCTATGGAGTCAAGCATCAAATATGCCTTTGTTTTTCAGAATTCTTTGATTTTCTGATATTGCAAAATAAAATCTGTAGCAATTTCCATCCCTGGAAATGTTCAAGGCCAGGTTGGATGGATTCCTGAGCAACCTGATCTAGTGAATAGCATCCTTGCCCACTGCAGAGAAGTTGGAACTAGATGACCCTTAAGGCCCCTCCCAACACAAGCCAGTCTGTGATTCTGCAATGAAAACAGCTTCCTTCTCCAAGATTGTATCTCTGGCTTCCATGGTATTACTAGACATTCCTGTAACATGCTTCAAAGTCTCTTGTTGAAATAATTTCTAACACAAGAAAACAAGCATTTTCTATCTTAATTTTGTTCAGTGGTAACTTTTTCCTGATTTACTTTATTTTTTCTGTCTTCTGCCAGTTCTAATTGGGCAAAACCAAATACAGCTATGCATTTTAAAAATAATGACAGTTACTTGTTTTATCCTGACTGTATAAAATGCATGTGTCAAAATTTTCAAAAAAAGTAGTTTGGGACAAAAGGTTTGCATATTGAGAAAATCTGTATTGTCAGTCTGCTTGCTGTACAGACATGTGACCTGCTTGTGCTAAGACTGGCATTCTGATTCCATGCTAATAGACCTATTGTTATTAATATATGCTGCCTGCTTCTCATCTGCTTTGCTTAGAATGCAGGTGGGTTTCTAGTGTGTGACATTTAAGGGTTATGGATTAAAAAAATTTAATTTTCCAAAACAAAAAATATCCCATACATTTTTAACACAGTTTACAGAAGAGCTATTCTACATTTTCCCTCTAGCGAGATGGTACAATATTGAATTAAGTGTTGGTATTTCTATGACAATGTAAGATTTAATGTTCTGGGCAAAGATATTAATTGTCTTTTGAAATGGACAGATGATTTTGCCTAAAATCTGCTTGTTAATTAATTGGATTTTTTGAAAAGCGAGTAATTTTCAAATAAGGTTTCAGTCTCAATTTTTTGATAAAGGCTTTTTTGTATTGTAGACATGAGGGTTTTTTTAAGAAGTACATTGCGTGATGTAACATTTTCTATTGGACTACAAAAATAGAATCTAGGTAGTATAGGAGTTCACCCATCTTTCATGCAAAAGATGTCCAAACCCGGATTGAAAATAAATCAAAATAACTCAAGAATCAAGGTGTTACAGCTCTTCATTACAACATGAGAAAACTGAATTTACTGAATTATACAGATCTGCACTTTACTCTTAGTAAAAAATACAGACTGCTAGAAGGGAATGATGGATGAGGCAAGTTACCACACTTAGAGTCTCCTAAGCTTTTTCAGAAGTGCCAGTTTTAAAACTTGAGCTGTTAGTGTTGAGGATCAAGAGGAAAATGAAGTCAGCAGAAGTGTTTGCAAGTCATTTCATCTTTGTGCAAAAGGGAGAACTGAACATCAGAGCTGTGGCTAGGTAAACCTATCAAGAAAGCATTAGACAGTCTAATCTCACGCTGTGCTGCAGATGACACAAACCTGTGAACAAATGTATATCTTTGGTAAGTTCTCAGGGATGCTGGAAAGCTCACTTGTGTACATTTTTATACACTTGTGTACAGCATTGCAGTTTTTTTTAGTCTACACTGGTATAGTATTAACCAATAAATACAATAAAATCTTTTACCCAGTTCCATTCCCCCCTTTTGTCCACTGATATTTATCTTAACCACAATAAAATGATTTCATGCTAAAAATTTACATAAAATGTGGATGCCCTTGAGCATA
>VYXF01003112.1:508755-530966 GCA_013397295.1 Polioptila caerulea | reverse complement strand
CCCCAGTCAGACACTCGCTGTGTGCTGTCCTGGCTGGACACTCGCTGTGTGCTGTCCCCAGTCAGACACTCGCTGTGTGCCGTCCCTGGCCAGGCGCTGCTGCTCGGCCACTGGCAGCTTGGCCGGAGCAGGGCCACTGCGCTGCTGCTGACGAATGCCTCGACTGTGTACGGGCATCTGGGAATCCTCCCCAAGCAGCCCAAAACCACTACTGCAGCCTCTCCAAGATGAGGAAAAAGAAAAAAAAAAATGAAGGGAGAACCTAAAAAGGAGAAAATCTCTGCTTAAGCAAAGACCAAAGAGCCACTGAAACAAATACCCAGGAAACCGCCTGCAAGAGATGATTGTAAAAGCACCTGTGATGGCACACTCCCTCGAAGGGTTCTCGTTTGTAGGGTGTTAAAGATACAGTGAGAATTTTTAGGCACAGATAGATATCGCAAACAGTAACATTAAGAATTACCCCAGGACAATAGGACTGCAGGTAGATTTTCTATTCTTAACCCTCTTACAAACTAAGCAAACCTTCTTCTAGTATCTCTTCACATCTGTTATATCCAGATGATAACCCTTCAGATCAACTCACCCCAGTTTCCAGACATCTGTCCTGTGCTGGGGCTGTGCAGGACTGGATGCAGTGTCTCAGATGAAGCCTTAAAAGTGCTGAATAGAAGAGAATCACTGCACTGTGGCTGATGGCTGTGTTTTTTCTAGTGGAGGTAACACTCTCTTCGCTTCTTCTTGCAATGGAAGATGTTTTAAGATAAGACTGTCTTGTCATTCATGTATTAATCTTGAAGGGTTTATTTCAGAAAGGAAAGTTTTAGTTCCCAGAAGAAAAAAGGAATGGAAAGTCTTTCTGGATCTTCAGTATTCTGGATCTCCATTCACTGTTGTACCAGGGTAGCTATTGTTAAATGGCTTGTAGCTTTTGACCTCCCATGTGTTTATTTTTGCTTTTCAATATTTTCAATACACAGAAAGTATGAACAACTACTAGTGAAACATTTTAGTTCAAATACAACACCTCATTTTGAATATTTATCAAAGTTCTTGCTGGTACAGACATGTTGGCCATTTCTTTTGTAGTATCAGGCTTTGTTACTGCATTCTAGAATTTCATATCTCTGTAGGCTTCAGCTTTAGAAGGATATTATATAGAAGGATTTAGAAGATATTACAATGCTACAAAACCCCAAGTACTGTGTTTATCAGTTTGAGAAGTAGATTGCCAACTGGCCAATCAACTGTTGGATCTATGTTTTCCTTAGGTAGCCTGCAATCCTACAGAGCCATTACCTGACCATAGAGTCCTGCCTAGTTTATGGTTATAAACCAGTCAATCTGTTTATCTCCAAAATAAACAAAACAATCCAAATAGTGTTACTTCACTTTCACAATAGCGTTTTAACGCTTGAAAAATAATGCTCCCAAGTATGTTAAACTGTTCTCAGTAAAGAAGCTGCCTTGCGATTTGGACAATTCAGTCGTCTGTGCAGGGTTTTGGAATTACTTTCTTCAACTGATACAAAACATTTCTCATGCCTGGAATCCAGTGGCACCTCCCTTTAGTGTGTGTCCAATTGTTAATTCTGTCCTACCAGTAAGAAAGCGCAGATACTTTTAATATACTCTTCTATAAAGACTGATACCACCCTGATCCTAACTAGGATCATCAGGCTCTCTTTCTAGTTCACCAGTTCAGCTGTCACCCGTTCATTCTTCTAATTCATTTTTCTGCTCCTCAGTGACCATTTTTACACCTCAAATGCAACTGGACACTGTCTTGGTACTAACAGCTACATCAAAGGAGGTTGTAGAAAGGTAGGGAACTAGCAGCAGGACAAGAGGCAATGGCCTCCAGCTGCTCCAGGGGGGGTTTCATGTTGGACATCAGAAAGAAATTCTTCCTGAAAGTAGTTGCCAAACATTGGAATCGACTGCCCAGGAAGGTGGTAGAGGAGGTGTTCAAGAAATGACTATGTGAGGCATTTAGTGCTGTGGTTTAGTTGGCATGGTGGTGTTTGATCAAAGGTTGGGTGGGCTCAATGATCTTAGGGGGTCTTTTCCAACCTAAATGATGTGTGATTCTAAGAAAACAGTATTTGCACACTGTAACATCTTTTTCCATTTTCCCCTTTGAAGAGCTCATACGTTAAAAAGATTAAAAAAGATGTTAAATTTAGTTTAAATTATTATTTCGTGTCTATCCTTGTAATTGCTTGCTCTACCAGTTTAGTTTGCATCATGCAGTGCTGTCTTGAAAAAGAAAAATGTAATCAATTGGGAGCTAAACAGATTAGTTTTGAGAGAGAAGCATAAGAAGTATCTTGGTTTTGATAATTATTGAAACCATTGCAGCTGGCCTGAGTACTGGATTGTACTTCTGCCATCTGTAAAAGAATCTGAATGTAGTACTGCATTCCTTCATATTCCTTACTGTCTTTTAAAGCAACCTGTATGAGCTGTAATTCTAAAGCACACAGACTTGAAGAAAATAAAAAAGGGATTTGATATTCTCTTGTGAGTTTGCTTATGTTAGTAAAATCCATTTTTTTCTTTCCTGGGAGGATATTAATGACACACTTATGTTCATAGTCTGGCTTTGAAGGAAGCTGTGGGTAAGATGTGGTATTTCATCTTTGGTGTATGTGAAAACACACAAAACTTGTACTTTCTGTCCTTAGCACTTTGTCCGGTTTTCAGTAAGCAGTGAGAATTCACACCACTCCACTGCATCAAGCTTTAAATAACTTGTCAGCAAAAGTAGTAAAGCAAAATCACTGAAATTCCATTGTCTGAAATCCAAAATAGCTAATTTTGTGTCATTAGGATGTGCGTAACATTCAGTGACAAGTGAGAAAGTTGTTGCTTGATTGCTTCATTGTAAGTGGTTGTTTCCACATTCTT
Organism: Polioptila caerulea; assembly: GCA_013397295.1. Lineage (NCBI taxonomy): Eukaryota > Metazoa > Chordata > Aves > Passeriformes > Certhiidae > Polioptila > Polioptila caerulea. Next base: position 528,056 of record VYXF01003112.1, on the reverse strand, counting down.
ACTAATTTTGTGGAGTCATAATGAGAGAAGACCACATAATCTTTTTGTAATTCTTGTAAAAAGGCAAAGCTTTTTTGTCTAATTTGAGAAACTTTGGTTTTAATGACCTCTTCCAGTTTTGCACTGTGGCCTGTTGTCTGAGAAATGTTGGTATTTTCTTGCTCAGGCTAGTGATGCAATGTAATTTTGTTCACACTCTGACATCGAGGTGTTCTTGATACAAACAGGTAGCTCTTGGTTCAAGCCTTTGCTGGGTCGCTTATGGCAAGGAAGAGATACCACCACTTATTTGTAGGTTGTGAGCATTGTAGAAGAAGCTGTAGATATATTACAGCCCTTCGAATGCAGTAAAAATAGTAAGTAGGTGACTTCCTCATGAAAATAAGTTAATTTTTCAAATGGATAAAATATGCATTACTTTACAAGCAACCTTATTCCCTGAGAGTTCTGTCTTTGATCCTGCTGGGGACTAGACTGCAAGTTAACTCCCCTCATTCCTGCATGACTTCCCTGTCTTTCAGCAGCTGAGATTTGTGTGCAAACCCCCAGTTGCTAGCTGCTGGAATGATTTGCCTACTGGAGATCAAAAACATACTTGCTGACAGTCACTAGCATCCCTTTAGCACAGAAAAAAACAGCCCCAAACATTTTATCTTTGCTGATCTGCCTAACAAAATCAAAATTTGTGATACTCTGAGTGACCCATTTCAAACAAAAATAACTAATTTACAAATTGTCTAATCTTGACATTTTGTAAATATTTAAGCAGATTTTTGAAAGGGTACTTTCACATCAGTTACATTGATTTTATGTGGATCTGAGCTTCTTTAGATCTTCCCTCTCACTGTTGGCATCTTTTATCCAGCTGCTTTTCTTGTGCCTCAGTAGAAACAATAGATACTTTTAGGTATTCCAGTGATGAAGAAAGAATGGCTCTCTGTGGTAAAACAGTACAGCAATGCAGTTTCTTACTGAACCAGGTAGGCTGAGAAGGTAATCAAAAAGATGCCAGCTCCCTCCATTCTTAAATGGAGGTACTAATCCTTCTTAAATTGTTAGTCATCTGCATGACTTCATCATATAATATTTCTTTCAGATTGGTATCTCTGGATGTGGATGCTGATGGTAAGAACCTAGGTTTCTTCTCTAGACAGAGGAGGTTTTATCTGGCTTTTAGATGAGAGCAAAGGAGTGGCTTCCTGAGTGGTTTGGATGACAATTTGAGCTTCCTCTAAATCCAGCTTCAGACCCAATATTAGATATGTAACAGATTAGAATATAAAGTATTTGTAACTCCAGGTTAATTACATCAGCTGCAAGCAAGTTGTGTGAGAAGCTCTTTAAAACACTCTGTGCATGGTGTCAAGTTGCTCTTCTTGCTAACCAGGAGCTTTGACCATTGTATGTGGTCAAAGAGACCAATGTATATGGTCAAATGCAAAGAGTTCTCAGTCTGCCTTTGGCGCTGTAGGCTAAGCTTTGCTGTTCCAAGACACTTACCAAAGGTGCATTGTTTGCTATTTAAGCTCAGAATCTTAAATTGGTCAATGACAATAACTGGGCACTTAATATTTACACTCAGTTCTGTTAGTTTCCTAGAATTTGATTATTTTCTGATCACAGTAATGAAAATATTTCACAGAATATCACTACATGATATCTTTTTGATATGTAGTTCATAAATTTAATGTGACATCAAATCAAAATGGCATCAGCTGTGATCTAATCTGGTGAACATATGAGATCAGAAAAGCTTGAAAGCATTTCTGGTGCCAGCATGCCTAGGCTTTCTGTTTCTTCAGCAGAGGTTATCTGTGAATACAATAATAATAAGAAAAGTGAATTCCTTATCATTTGAGATGAATGTAAGACTGTTGTGTCCGTTTTGATGTGAGCTATCTTTAGAATGGAAATGTGAACTCTCTGGTCTTCATGGCTTTGAAGACTTATATATGCTAGCCCCAGTGGAAATAAAAGAAACAGAGTCACAACTGCCTAGTTTTCCTTGCAGTATTCCTGAACTTAATTTTTTACATATGGTAAGTTCTGTGACATGTGAGGTGAAAAATGTGAAAGATAAGAATTTAATTTCTTCTGAGGAGTAAAACCAGTTATCATAGTAAAGTTCTGACGAAAGAAGAAAGTTGTATTTTGATAGTTACAGACAGTAGAAGCAGTGTGCAACAATTAGGGTGTATGTAATTTCCCATGAACTCTTTTTCCCAAACTTGATACAGCGATATTTAATAGGAAGAAAGACTGTTTTGTTTTGGTTTTTTTAATTTTTAGTAAGATTGCTTCTTCAGAGAACTTTCCACAGTATTTTGAGTACAGTAGAATTTGCAAAATTAGGTGAGAGATGAAACAGGAAAATAATAATTATTAGGACCTGTGTTCCTCAGAATAATCTGTGACATTCTTAGTAACTGTGGAAGCCTTTTCAGTGAATGAACTGATTTTTAAACACTTGTTTTGTTGGATATACTGTTACTAGAAATAATCTCTGTTTTGCTATTGAATCCTGAAAATACAACAACATAATTATAGATGTATGCTTGTTGCTCTTAGTGACTGAAACCATGTGGAGTCTAGTGAGGAATCAATCAGGAGTTTGTGCAGTGTGTGTAGTTATCTTCAAAGAAGGAAAGGGCATGTGAAGGTAAACATAAAATACAGAACTGACATAAAGCAAGTCAGCCTTTCAATAGATCTTCTACGAGCCATTTTCTGTACGTGCAACATTCAGGGAAGTATCAATATAAAATACATGCTTTTAAGTGATAGGTGTACACTGATACACACCTACCACCCATTTCTCCAAAAAGCATGTTTGTTCACTGTGATACTTTTAAGTGTGTTTAACATAACCTGCATGGAAGTGTCAACCCTCATCTCTAGACTCCTGGTTTTGAGAGGTTTTTCATGCAAAAGTATCATTAAAAGGCCAACTAATATAATGCTAATACTTATAGGAATGTAAGTTTGGATACAGCTATAGGAAAAAAAAGGCTTTTCTACCTCTCTTTTCTTTAGCAAGATGATATTTACTCTTCTGTACTGATACTTACTCTTCTCATCATCTGACATGATGTACTGCGGTGAAAACTGTAGTTTTGGGGGTTTTTTTCCAGATAATTCTCTCAGTTTTCAAAGCATTTTTCTTACCTACTGTGAAAAAGGGACCTACCTGCCTCTAATGCTCTGTGATCTTCCCAGCCCATGTGGTATGTGGTGTTTTTAGTAGTTGTATCCCATTTCCTGTCTATAGTTTTACATCAGTTCGTTCAGCCAGTAATGGATATTTTTGTAAGGATGGAGAGGAGCAGGAGTAATGAAAATGACTGACAATTCTTACTGCAGTTTGGGAGTATGTCAGGTCCTCTGTAGGTCTCCAAATGCATCCAGAATCTGTTGCCTTATTACCAGACTGGGCAATAAATTCATTCTTGCCATTTTCCATGCAAACATGTTTAAATGATCCTGAATCTGCTGGAGTGAGATTCAAAATTTATCTGTATGTGTCTCCATAAATTCATAACACATTGGTTAGATCTCAGGAATCAACACAGACCTTTGGTTAGGATGCTTACATGTAGATTGCAAAGAGGAGGAAAAGCATCTTTAGTATAATGCAGATCTTAATCTCCCTGAATCCACAAGGAATTTGAATTTCATAAGCTTGTATGAAAAAGAAATGCAACTTTGAAAGGTAGAATGCAGTATGTTTATGAACCAGATGTTAATATGTTGATCAGGAAGAGTGGATTAGTATCTTATATTTTATAACAGTTACATACTAAAGCTTGAAATGCATGTAATTCAGTCATAAGCCCTTTTTTTTCCCTCTTCCTTATTATTACAAAAATAGTAATTTTTATTGCAAATGGAGATAATCTTGAAAAAAGAACAAAGTTTGAAGGTCATTTTTTGATTATGTGAAAGAAGTTTAATTAGGAATATATTAGTCTGTATATAACTCCCTGTGTTTGGCTGAATCCCTGAGCTGAATTACATCCATCTACAGCTGTAAGAATATGAAGAAGTTTTAATTACTGTCTCTTATATGCAGAGAGTTAAGAAACAGGTGTGCTTCTAAGAGATGCTGGTCTGTTTTAATGCATATGCTCTTCTTAAAATTGATCTTCCTGACCAAGCAGCTCAAACTTTTTGATTCATTCTGTGAGATAGAAATAGAAAAAGGGCTGTAAGTGCCTGAGTGAATGCATAGTTCTCTGGGATCCAAGCAAGTTTAAAGGAAGTCTAAATTAATGCAGCACAGAAATTGATAGGTCCAGGGGGAATTGTAGAAATGTAGGCTAGTAAGAATCAACTGGGCTTTGTTTAGGAATGAGTCTTAATTTGTCCATAAACTGATTAGCTTAGTTATCCATAGCATTCTGTTATATCTGAGATTTTAAGGATGTCTAATAGGTATAAATTGGAGAATGGATAGCAAATGTGAAAATATTCTTTTCTCAAACATAATGGAGGTGTGGCTCAAGATAGTATTAAGGATAATATTGGAATATGGAGACTGGATGTATGTTATTTCACTTAGTTACTATTAAAAAGCTTTGCTGAATATACTGCATTTTTTAACATGTGCTTGGTCACAGAACATTATCATTATCAGTAGACATTTGGCTTATAAATATACTATATAATTGAGCTTATCCCTCCATTTGCTTCAAAATACTTGGCATTTATTTTTCAACGTCATTGAAGTAGTTATAGCTTTGCAGTTGAGAACAGTAGTATCAGGTTTTTGTATTCAAGTTAGCTTTAAACCAGAAGTTTAGCTTTTATTTATAACTTCTAGTGCATTACTCTCTGCTTACACATGGGGTTGGGGACTTAAATGTATAGAACAGCTGTGTAGTATGTAAGGTTTCAAAACTCTGTCATTAGTAATAAGGCTTTTTGCTCTGGTACATTAAAATAGGAATATCTAGAGCACTGTATTAAAAAAAAAAACAAAACAACAAACCACTACAAACACACAAACATCCCCACTGTAAAACCAACCAACTGACCAACCACCCACCTAAAAGCAAAACCCAATCCTTTGGTTATAACCAGAAATTTGCCTCTGCTTTCTGAAGTATTTTAAGAAGGCAATTTTTGCTTGGTTCCCACAGAAACATTTTGCAGCAAGAAGGTATTTGTGTTTAAAGTAATAAGCCAAGATAACTGGAAATCGGAGAATCTTACATATCTTGTATACTTGTATCTTCATCATTTTATGCTGCTGATCATGTTCAGCTAAAAATTTTCCTAATGTTTTGGTGGTGGTTGTAAGCTAAGTCTATATTAAAAGACTGTGGCTGTTTTGTAGAATTAGCCAGACATTCAGAATGACTGTTTTGGCTAGGATAACATATTAATATTGTCCGGGAATACAAAGGTTTTATCTTCATTTTCCTCTAATTTCTCTTTCTTCTTCCCTGCCCCCCTTCCACCCCCAAAGGAAATTTGGTTTTAGAGACTGATGAAGATGTTATGTTTTTTAAAATAATAGCAGACAGTAAGTGAGAAGATACTTAAGGGAAGAAAACAACCCTAATCAGTTCAACTTATTAGAATTTCACAGTTCTCAGGAGGCTGTAAGTTGTAAATTGATACAACCCTGGGGTGAGAGAAGAGGTGGAATGAAATCAGATTTCATCTAGATGTATGAAGGCAAAATGGCACTAAAATCTAATTTTTACACTTGAAATACATTCACTGGTGATACATGGCCAAACATGTTAAACCACACATTTCAGAAAGCTTATTACCGTATTCTTTGCAGTGAATTCAGAGTGGTATAAAGATTTTTCTTGGTGACACCTGCAATTCACACAGACCTTTCCCATAGTAAATGCAATGCTTTGTCGTATTTTACGGTAGATGAACATATTGAACTTAACAGCAACTTTATTTAGCTAATGTGCTGCACATACTCTTTAGCTGTACTCTCTGAGCAGATTGCTCTAGTGCAGTCCCTGCCACCCTTCATGGATATTGTGTCAGACAAAAAGCCTGCCTCTGTGTTTTCAAAGCAGCCCAAAGAATGAACGTTTGGTACTTTAGAGATTTCTTTGTCTTCATAAGAATAGCATGTTCAGCTATGTTTCTCTGATGCTAATGAGACTGCCACACTCAAGGCTAAGACTCTTAAAAGTAGGAGCTAGGAGTTAACCCTGGCACAGCAACAAAATTTGGGATGTAATTAGAAAAACTGTTGGAGTGACAAAGTGTGACAATGGGAATAAATTCAGTTTAGTTTTCTGGTTGCTCAATTTAATTTTCTTTCCCATGAAGATGATAAAGAGAAAGTGAGATGCCAAAAATAAGGGAGAGAGTAGTGTGAAGATGAGGGATGGGAATATACTTATAAGGAAGGAGGAAAAAAGAATGATACGTTTGATAAAAAGAAGAAAGAAGTTAGACATCCAGCAAATTGTTGTTTTCTTATTTACGTCTGGGAAACACATACTAGATCAGAGGCAACATCTGGAAACTTGTATGTGCAGATAAAAGAAGTCAACTTAGCTGTACTTTTCATAAATAGGTTGAGGCTTTGTCTGCACACAGTGACATTTAATTAAGTAAGCTGAAAGCCATTTTTTTCATCCTGTATTTTAGTTACAGTTGAAATATTACTAGGGTTTGTAATTTTGTATGCTTATCTGAGTAAAATTCCATTACTTATATTAGGAATTTGCCTGCTCTGGGGGGTTTAGCAATATTCTATCTATATAGTAATTTTAAAGACAATTTTACTGAGTAATTGAAGAACTGGATGGTGACCTAGTCCTGTGGCACACAGTTTTAATTGCGCTTGTTTATATTCACACAGAATAAAGCAATAAGTGAATAATGGATATCTCAGCTAAAAACGGGGGGCCGTCAGCCACCTGAGAAGCAGGGGGTTTTTGTATGGATCTAATTAAGATAAAATGTTTTTGTAATTTATATAGGAACTTCTGATCACATGATAATGATAATTTGTCACCCTAACAGACTCATGCTAGTGAGAAATTTAATGTGGTAAAGTAACATTTTTAACTGGTGCCATACTTTTGCATGGGTTTTTTTGTGACGCTACTCTCTGTTGAAGTGGTGTAGTGGCTGTACCAGGTTTTTACACATGCAAACAAATATTTTAGCAGAATATTAAGTGCAGATAAACAGCATGTTTCATACAAGATTGTTATGCCTCTCTCCCATTGACACTCCTACTCCCATCTCAAATCAGAAACATAGCCTAGCATGGCATGCTTTCTTTTAGATCTCCACAGATATTTGTCTGCCACAATCCAACATAAATTTTGTCCTAGTTATCAGAGTATGATTATTAAATAATAATGGGAAGAGAGATCTCATCCCGTTCATAAAACATAGTGGGTTTTCTTATTAAGTGTAAACAGAACCTGAATTAAAAGGTCTGCACTTTTTTTCATTTGCATACTCTATGTTCTAACTAACACTAACTAATGTAGTTAGAAAATATGAAACACAAGCAGTGAGAGAGGGAGAGGGAGAGGGGGAGGGAGAGAGAGAGAAAGAGAGTTGATTGTGCTTGCTGATCTGAAGTAATACCAGAAGATGCCCATCTTGAATGAGACACAGAGATTGGAGAAATGACATCTGATGATCAGAAGTTTTTCTCTGCCCCTCTCTGGAGGCATTGCAAAACTGTCATCAAAATCCAGCAGACTTCCCTTCCAGAAATCATTCAAGAAAGCTATTAATTATGACTGATAAACTTCTAAGATATGTGATATCTTCCTTTAGATGAATGTCTTCTTTGCAGTTCTGATTCCTTCCATTCAGTCATCAAAATCCTTCTGGGAAGACAAATGCCAAGTAAACATCCCAGCTGAAATGGTAGATCCCTTTGCTATTAGTGTATCTTTCTTCTTTCCTCTACCGGCTTTCACTTCTGAAAAAACCCCTTGTTTGCTTTCTTTTTTGTTTCTTAGCTGTTAGAAAGCCTTTAAAAATGCTTTAACTTCCCTGTCATGGCATTATGCTCTTTGGAGGGAGGATCAGCTGGAGTCATGGCAAAGAAAACTGCTGTCCTGGTAGTTTTATTTTGTATTCACCATACGATGCACAGTATTGCATTGTTCCTTCCCAGAGGGGGAAGATTGGTCTCTCATGCAAATCACTGGTCCTTTTCTAGGCTTTTGTAGCCGTCCTGAAATTGTTGGAAGGGATCCTTCTTTCTGCAGAGGGAGAGGGAGGAATTGTACCAGACAGGCTGGCCCCAGTTATTTTATCTCTTTCCTGTGTCTCTTACAGCTCCTTTTGAGGAGCAGGCACCAGGCAGTACCTATACAGTGTTCCCAGGGCTTCTGCTGGTCTTGTGCACTTGGTGTGCCAAGTTCAGTGACATTATTTGGCATAACTTGAGACTTCCATTGCTTTGAGTACACAGAATCTGGCCCACAGCCTTGTCTGTATGCAAAAGTGTCCTTGCTCATTTAAGCTGAGAGGATAAACAGATAAAGTGTTTTTCTATTGACCCAAATGGTACGTGAAGTTGGTACCAGTTAAAGAAACGTGGTGTGTATACCTTATTTCAGCTGATAATATTTTGTGAGTAGAGCTGTCCAGAGATTCAGCTTTCAACAGAGCCTTGTTAGTGTTTATAGAACTGCAGCTTTTATCCTCAGGAATGCCTCCGAGCCTTGAAAAGTCTAAGAAAAACAAAGAAAATGTGCAGAAGCAGAAATTAACTTTAAAATAAATAAAGTCACAAAGTGAAATAGAAGAAATAAGGCTAGGAGCTGTGTGGTAGATCTGTACAGTGATTGAAGGTGGCAGGCTCCAAGCAAGTTGAGCAGGACAGAAGTTTTAATGTAACCCCCATCTCCACAGACATCAGCACATGCATGCAGAGGATTATTTCCACCATCTGTTTTATCTACAGTAGTTTTCATCGGTTGTGTTATTTTGTGGGATTTTTAAGCACTTGAGCACTGCTTTGAAGCTGTTGTGTTAATTGTTAACTTGGGCTGAATCTGCATGGATGCCTATAGCAGTGTCAGCATGCTCAGATTGGAACTGTTAGATGAGTGAATGGAAGGATCAGCTCCGTGCCTGTGCAGTACATTAATAGCTGTGCCAGTTCAATCAAATACGCTACTGACTTTGTCACTGTGAAATGGTATTTACCAGATCTCAGATGGACTGCTGAGAAAGGTGAATGTAATCTTTCATTTTTGTCTCACTTAAAAATAAGGTAACTAAATTCTTTACATAGATTATTTTATTACTGTTCTTCATAGAAGGAGAATAAATATACTGGTAGATTTGAATTCTTCACCTAAATGAAATATACACGTATGAGGAATATTGTAGCGAATGGAAGGAAACTAACCATTATCTTTCATGTAGCTTAATCTCATATTCTGATTTACTGGAGTTAATGTTGAAAAAAGAAAAGAGAAATGAAGAAAAAAGAAAAGAAGAGAAAAGGAGAAAAAAGGGAAAAGAAAGAAAAGAGAAAAGAAAAGAAAAAAGAAAAGAAAAGGAAAGGAAAGGAAAGGAAAGGAAAGGAAAGGAAAGGAAAGGAAAGGAAAGGAAAGGAAAGGAAAGGAAAGAAAAGAAAAGAAAAGAAAAGAAAAGAAAAGAAAAGAAAAGAAAAGAAAAGAAAAGAAAAGAAAAGAAAAGAAAAGAAAAGAAAAGAAAAGAAAAGGAGGGGGGGAAAAGGAATATTCTCATTCCATATTTTTTTTAATTTGTTTTTTTCTTCTTCTTTACAGAACCTGAAGAAGGTGTTTGTAGAATTTAGCCATCAGGAACTATATGAGTTCTACAACAAGGTCTGTAGATTTTACAATACTATAGTTTCTTTGTAAACACCTTATGCTACTCAGCAGGAAGTGTTGCCCATATGAATTAAATCTAATAAAACTGGAAGTGAGGGATCCAACTAAAATTAAGGCTGTTGGATTTCTTTGATCACATAAACCATTTCAAGAAGAGCCTTTGCATTCAGCTATGGAATAGGCAGGGCTTGGGTCACTATAAGCATACCTGGCAGTTAGATCAGGAGGGGTAGCTGATGATTGACAGTGGGGATTGCTCTGGAAACAGTATCTTCATGTTATATCTTCATGTTTTATCTTCAGTCAAGATGCTAGGCTCGTTATCCAGTCAAAATGAACTCTATTATTTTTTTCCTTGTTATTATGCATTGGAAATTCACAGGAAAACATCTGTGCATGCTAAAGAGGTAGTATTTAGACAACTGTTTCTTTAAAATTTGAATATTTAAACTGCAGCAATGAATTCTAATAACTCCATGTAAAAACAAATATTCATGAGTACAGGATTTTTATATTGGTATGCAAATATATTTGATATGCATAGTTGAAGATACTGGATATTTCTGTTTGCACATTTCTAAACAACATTTTATGACTGGAGGTTTTTTCCTCTCTTTTTTTTTTTTTCCTTTAAATAGCTGGAAACTATACAAGCACAGCTGGATTCCCTTACGTGATGTTTTTGAAGACTTATTTCTCCATCACGCTTCTGCCACCTCATTATTTTGAATTGAAGATAGATTGCCAAGCTGTGTTTCCTGAAGGATTCAGCGGGTTGCTTCTAGTAAAATTATATGGCTTATCTGCTTTTTAGACCAGTACCATTAGCCAAGAGTCTTTGTCGAGTGTCTGAAGATTCTAATGGACTTTCTCTTGTTTGCTTAGCAGTTGTGAAAAATGTCTTCTTTACTTGCGGTGGGGAAAAACACTGCCCACACCCTCCCACCCCATAAAAGAATGCTACCCTGCTTCAAAAGTATTTTTTTCATCCTGTTATGCATGTTACTTGATTCTGCTAGAAATTTGCGTGTTAGTGAGAGACCAGGAAAAAATCCCTTTTTTGTAGACATAGATGTAGAAGTTGTAAGAAAATACACAGCTAATAAAATCTCTATCCTTTTTTAATATTATTCACACAATTGATAATGCTTCTTGCAGATTTGTCAAAATAAATTCAGAATTTTAAAAGTTTATTTTGGGGATAGTCAAATTTCATTTCATTATCTTTGTTCTATTTTAGTTTGGTGGGTTTTTTTATTTGAAATAATCAACAATGTCTCTGATTTCAGTGTTTACTCTTGGCACTGAAAATGTAAACATGGTTTCTTAGCACTGCATGCCCACTAATGAATCTAAGAATTATGGCGTATAACTTACAGGTGTATAACTGAGGGGAGAAGTCTCAGAGTATAAAACAAAAAATACTGAAATGATCTGACAGATTTCTGAAAGCTATGTTGATCCTTCCTCAGGCTGTTTTTACCACCAGTCTTTTGACACTGAACAGGAAAAATTGAAGTGTAGTGATTAAAGGCTGAGTCAGTCTTACTTTTACCCATTAGTTCCAGATGATTCATGAGCAGCAGGAGAATGGTAAAAGCCATCTTAGTTCTTGTTTGTTGCCATTTGTTGACAGGCAACTTCATTGCTGCACAATGTACGACTTGGGGCTTATAGAAGGTTAGAGGAAATTTGCTTGTTCAGAAATTTAAGAATTTTTTCTCCCTGATGCCTACATCAGGGATGGTTAATACCGAACTGGACAGTTTCCTTCTGCAGCTTGTTTGCTCGTGACTGTAGATATAAGTATAACCAAAATGTATGTTTTGGATAGCTGGTTCTCCTAAACAGGTCCTCCTGTGTCACATTTCCCACTTTGTTGCTTTTGGAGGGTCGTTTTGTGCCTTTTTGTCGCTTTGTTGTTAGGGATTGTGCTGTCATCTCTAGGATACAGTGAGGTTTGCACAAGTTGTCCAAAATTAATAGATTCATTTGATAAAGCCATTAACAGTCTATGTGTGAGTAAAGGGCACTGAAGAGAAAACACACACTTACCATAGTTCTTAGCTCTCAAAGGAAAAGCCAAATGATATTCTACTGCTCTGGTAGAGTAACACTGTTCCTCTGAAGAAGAAATGAGTCACCATTGCACGGCATAATATCCCCAGCTATCCCCTATAGCTTGTGAGGCTGGCTGCCAAAATCACGTTTTGTCATAAGCCTCTGGCAAACGTGCTGCATCTTCTGGGGTTCTCCCACCCACAGAGCCATCCTCGGTCTGGCTGTTCAACGAGAGCTTGCCAGCTCGCTCGTCTCACGCTGCATAGACTGGAGCATGTCTGCAGCTGGACACATCCCCACCATTCCTTCTGCTTGCTGACAGCAGCAGTGCTTTGTAGTTAGTGCAGCTGAGGGAATCCCCTTCTGCATGACATGTCTTGTCTGCCAGTCCTGTGGCACAGCATGCTTCGTGCAAGAACACTGCTCTTGAGCCTTTTGTCTGAGTTTCCAGAGCTTGTGTTCTGGAAGTAAGGTCTGAAGTGAATTCATGCTTTCCTGTGTGGATACAGGACATACTAAAGTGGTGGTGTGAGGGGTTTAACTTACTTTTGTGAATGTAGGCAGTGATTGATGAATCCTGGAGGAGGAGGCGAAGGCTGGACTAGTTTGGAGAGCAAGAGCCATTGAACAAATCAGCAGGTGTGTCTGAGAAAAAGAAGTTGGGAGCAGGAGGAAATGAGCACAAGAAAAAGGAAGGGGAGAGTAGAGAAATGGATATTCCTGAGGATGGAATTTGGTTGTTGGAAAATACCAGGAAGGGAGTAGAAACACTAGAAAAGATGACAAAAGTGTATATACAAAGAAAATATTAAGCAAAGAGGGAGACATCCTTATAGAAGATTTAGAGGAAAATTGGGCAATCAAAGTAAACCAGAATTAGCTGTGGAAACTAGTCTGTTGTATAACTGCATGTAGTATTTCAAACTAATCCAGAAGTGTCAACCTTGGTGTAAAGTTGACCAAGATCCAAGTGTGGGATAATGAAAAACAGATTTTAAATCTAGCTTTAATAGGAAATACTTTAAAAAATTATAAAATTATGTTGAAAGAAAAGAAAAAGCCTAAGATTGCAATAATTCTGTAAATTTTATTTAATGTTCAACCATGTTTGCAGATGGCCGAAAAGATTTATGATTTCTTTGCAATGGCCTTTTTTTTTTTTAATTAACTGTACTGAATTCTTATTATCAAAAGCTTTATTATAAGAAGTACAGTGGTTATCTTTAGTCAAGGACTGCTGAGAAATAAACATTTAGTTTAAAAAAGACTTTTCTGTATGTAATGGGAAGCTTTGAGGTTGTACACTGTTACATAGTGAGGGCATAACCTGTACCATCTTAGAGAAGAACATTGTCACTTAAATTTAAGTACTCCTTCCTAAGGAGAGAAAATCGTCTAACTGAGAAAGAGCAGAAGAATTTGGGGGTATTTTTTTATCTCTTGCAGGAAAGAAGGCTTTTATCCTGGTTGCTTCTCTCTGTGCCTGAGTGGACCTGGAGAGGGGAAGCTTAGTCTTCCCCTGAGAGAAGCTGACTCTGCTTGGTTTGTATGAAGTCCTGTTGTCTCAAAACTGTCAGTGACAAGAGGAAAAACAAGCCCTGGCACAGACTAGGAGATGCCTGGGAAGATCTGCCTGGAGCAGGAACTAGACCCAGTGCCTTACTCGTGGCAGAAAGAAAAACACTTCCTGGGAGGAAGGCGGCATGTAGGCTACACAGAACTGAACACACTAGGTTGGTGTAGGAGCCTAGACAGGTATGTGCATTCCGAAGGTGTTCAAGCTTTGGTCATGTGTACTGGTAAAGAACAGAACAGTGAGTCTCTGGGGTATTTTGGAGGATTTATTGCAGAAAACAAAAGGGATACATCCCATGCTCTTTCCAGTTTAGGATCATAGCATACTGGCCTGTAATGTCTCTTGGACATGATCCAGATTTGAAATTACCAAGGCTTCACACAGTGTTGAAGGAAGATATTTGCTGAGATTTATTGAACTCTAAAACTGGAAATTGGAATGAGGGAGAACTACTAAATCTTCTTTCAGATTCTTTCAGTGCATTTTAAAAACATTTGATTCATCTTTGTTCAGACATTAAAGACAGTATTTTCTGTGACTGTACTTCTTTCAAAATCATAATGTCAAAATCTGCCTCAAATGGCCTATTGGCAAAAGAAGGAAATCTTCTCATTCAGGTGTAGCGAGCATCAGTAATATTTTGAAGTGAAGGTATGGAGTTCTGGACCTAAGAGAAAGCCAGTGTGAGAACTACCTCAAAACCACCAAATTACTGGTGAAGAGCAACCACTTGTACATCATTAAGCAAAACCAACACTTATGGCACTTTAGTACTTGTTGAGTACAAATGCATTAGATTATCTTTGCCAAGTTCAGATTTGGACATGTAATTCCTGTTTTTTAAGCAAATATGAAATACCTGTAAATTTTTGCATTTTATTTTGGTTTAAATAAAATATATAGCTAGACAAATATAGCTTTTCTGTCTCAAATTTTGACTAACTGCCAAACTTGTTTTGGGTCTCCAGAGGAGGCTTTCAAATTCTCCTTTACTTCCTGGGTTTGCTCACACAAATTTTGAGTAATGACCTGCAGCTTAATTTCTACAGTCTGATTTTAAGGGCTCTGAAGTCTTCTTCTTTCTAAGTACAAAGAATTTACTGACATGCTAATTCTTATATTGGTCAAAGGAAGAAAAGTGGTTATTGTTATAAAATAGGATAAGCTTCCCTTGTTCCCACTTGTTCATATTCTTATATTCTTGTTTCCAACATCATGGGTAACATTTTGTTGCTTGGCTGTATTGGCATATCCTCAAAGATTATGAATTCTCTCACATTATGGTAAAATAATGGAAAAGCTTAATAATGCCTGCTGAGCCATGAATAAGTATCACAGCATTTTGTGTTATAAGCTTTTATGGCTGATTTGGCCAATGAAAATGAGTAACGTTTTGAGCTACAGTGTGGAAGTTTCTTCTCTGTGGAGCAGATAAACTGACCTGAGTACCAGTGATTTTGAGTAGGTGTGTGAACCACAGTGCTGCTGGCTGATACGCTATTGATGGTGTCTCGTTAAGATAAACTAATACGATGCTTTTATCTGCAATTGCATAAGTTGATTTCTAATTTCCATAGAAATTAATCAGTTTTGTTGGATCTTCCCTTGGCCTCTTTAATTGTTGATCAGACCTAATTACATGGTGTGATTTTAACTGAAATAAAGTTTTTAGACCATCCCTTCATCCTTTCATCCCTTCATTATTTTGTTTCTCAAGATATTAAAAATTACTGTTCTGTTGTAAATCAGATAGTGTTCATCTGTGTTCAGCTATGCATCCAGGAAGCACTTGTCCCTCTCACTTAGGGGGATTAGACTTTTTTCTATTGAGGTCAAAATTTATTTCATGGTTATCCAATGTTTTCTCTGATTATTGAAATCATAGGAAGGCAATTTGGAATCCTATATGTGCTGGAAGCGTAACAGTCTTAACCAGCTGTTCTAATAAGATGATCACGTTTTTAGAGCTCTTTTAACTTCTTGTCATCAGTGTTAAACATTAATTGCCCCTTTATGGTAATATAAAACATAAATTCAAGAAAATGTGGGTGCATGTAGTACCTGAATGTCTCTGAGATGTCTGTGCAGATCCACAGAGGCCAGCACCGGCAGCTGTAGAGTACTAGTTCTGGGACTGGACACACTGGAGCAGCAGATTAGCTCTTTTGGAATTCACCCTCTGGTCATTCAGGACAAGGAAAGGGAGGAGGAAGCAGCTCTCCTGGACAGTGCTAACAAGATTCATCACATCTGCACTGCGTTGGAAGGGTCGTCCCATGAAGGTTAATTTGAAGAGCTCCACATACAGGTGAGCTGCCTTTATTTCATTTAGTTCCCATCCATGGTTTCAGTAGGTAGGGAAGCTCTTTAATAAATTGCATTTCATGGGCAGCATGAGAATGCTGCACTTTTTCTGTCATGCACTTGTCTGTTTTTCTGCTTCCAGGGTTAAGAAATGCTTCTTTGTTAAAAAAAAGAGAAAAATCAGTTTGATTTAAGAAATGATGCAGTTAATGTATGTAGTAAGCATTTTAAATAACATTTGCATTTTAAGTAACATTTATATTCTTGTGTTTGTTTCTAATTTCAAAGTCTTTGTCATAGCCAATATCCTTGCAGGCAGCAGAGAATGAATCTCAGTGAGGTCAGTGAAGCCCCAGGAGTGAGGAAAGGACCATGTCTCCTGTTCCATGCACTCCTCCATGTTGAGCCCTGTGGGACAGCTCAGGCTGTGAGCCTTTGTTTGCACCCCAGATCGCCAGTTAGCTGAGCAGTCACTACCTCTTTTCTGGATAACAGGGCGCCAGGAAAAGGTCAGATGCTGACTGCATTGGAAAAAACTCAAGTCAGACTAAGCGTTGTTAGCTTAGCTCTTCGCTCTGGAAGGAATGAGAATATTTTCTTCCTGCAAGCTGCAGTTCTGCCCAGGTCTCCTCCATGTAAGGAATGAAGTCAGAGTAATGCTTTGCACATCAGATAAATCCCTGATACCTCTGTCAGGAGCCATGCCTGGTGATGGTGGATCTCCACCATCTTCTGCTCTTGAATTCCTGGCAAATTCTTGCCACTTCTAGCTCATACACAGCCTGGAGAGAGGACCACAGGCCTCAAGAACAGAAAAGGATCTTTCTCTTGCTTCATCTCTGCTCCCAAGAGAATCCCTTCTCCTCTCTCAGGCTAGTGTTCAGTACAGTTCCAGGTAGTACCCTACCTACAAGCTTTTGTTGAGGTTTTCTTATCACCCCGAGTTTGAAACTCACTTTGAGAAAGGCCCAGAGAAGATCTGTATGAGAAAGGAAGTGCAACAAGATCAACCTTTCAGGATATTCCCTTTCAGAAGTATTATTCACTATTTGGCCATTTCTAGAGCAAACTCTGTGCTCAGCTAATCAATGATACAATTTATTCTTTGCAGCCAAACTGCCTCCATGAATAAAATTATGATTGTTTCCCCACATCATCCTTATGGGTTGCAGCAAGCTAAAATACCCTTGGAATCAGATTTAGGGCAACAGAAGTGAAGTACATCAGAAAAATTGAGAAAAAATGAAGCCTGTAAGTGTGAACTGATACCTTTGGAGCTGTGTTCACTCACTGTCTGACAGGAAGAATGGCAGTGATCCCAGTTTCTTAGGTAATATGATACTAGAACATAATAAAAAAAATCCTAGTTAAAATATATATAAAGAGCCAAAAAGGACACAGATAAGCAAAGCAGAATCTCCCTTTAGCAAGAGAGCATAGTATATCACTGAGAATGCTTGAAGTGGGAAGTTTTCTCAGGTCTTACTTGGGGCAGCACAGGCTGTGTGTAATCCTCATTGCAGTACCCAGTGACTTGGAGGTCTTTTAATGTCCTCCTGCAACTGAACTGCATCTCCCCATGTCCTATCAAATGTCACCCCTGAATCTAACCATTAAAATCTGTTTGTTAGGCTACTGATTGATACTTTTAGGTCTGTAGTCAGAAGAAGGAGAGTCTGGGCACTCTTCCTGTATGTCAAGACAGAAGATAAAAGGTCCTGAATAACCTCAAACACAGCTGGGCAGTGCTGCTCTTAACTGCTTCTGCAAACAGCACCCAAATGGGAATGCAAAGCATCTCAAGTAATTTTGGTGTCGTTCTGTCTGAACAGACTGTGTTTGCTAGAGTTGATAGACCAGGTTTTGGGTGGGTGAGTGTCTCTCTCAGCACTGAAGTTGGTAAGCTTTAAGATCCATCTTCTGTCTGAGAACAGAGAAGTTTTAAAATTAATATTTAGTTGAAATACTCAATATGAAAGAGAAGCCAAAGGTGGAGCTTATTCTAGTGCCTGGAGCAAAGTTCATGCTTTAACTACTATGTTAGATGAATAAAATCTACCCCTGAGTTCTTTCCAGATGGGCCTGGATATGAATGTATAAAAGTATCTGAGCAAGAGGTCGTATCCCAGTGGTATAATGATTTCAGCATGTTGGAAGAAAGGAAATCTCCTATTAATCAAACTTATTCCAGTGTGCAAGGTCACAAAGCATGAACTTGGTACCTTATTCTGTGTTTCATAGCCCTGCCTAAATCAAACCCAGGCTGCAGACATGACTTGCACTTTTTACTTGCCAGAGTAGCCCTGTTGTCATAACTATCTTCAGTCAAGTGATTTCGGTGGTTTCAAATCAGACAGAGCCTTCAGCTGCCACGTTAGCCCACTTCTACAACCAAAATATTAATCCTTGAAAATTCAGCCCTTGGGAGTTCTGTCAACCTCCAGATAAAGCAACCATATCTCTTGTATAAAAAGATAAAAGGGATATTCTTATGACTTGTATGAAGATCTACTCTACCTCTTGACTATCAATATATATGTGTGTATATATGTATATATATACATATATGCATACATCTTTACAGAATATTTCTGATTACTTTCTGACTGGTCCAGGATGCTACAGCTTTCTTTGCATATTCTCCTTATTTCTCCCTTTCTTCTTGTATTTCTTCTGTATTTAATAGCTGATTTTTACCCAGTCTGGGAATACAGTGCAGCAGTTATCCCCTGGTACATGGACATAAGGATGAGGAAGAACAGGAAAACACAGCTGTGCCAACCTGTAAGAGACTATGTCTTCTAGGAAGAGCCTACTTGGAGGGAAAAAAAAAGAAAAAAGAAAAAAAGTTTATTTCCACAGACTTCGATTAGCTTATTTGAAATGGAATGGCTGTCCATGCCTCTCCTCAGGTACAAGTTAGCTGAAATCCCGCTGTTATGGATCATGCTAACAGCACATTATCTGAAAAATGCAGATACCTATCTGTAGTAACTAGTCTTTAATCCATCAGATTTCATGAACATGATCTCTGAGGACAGTTATAAGCCCCAGTAATAAAAATGATGCATCCACTAAATCATGAACTGGAGTTCTGGTTGTCCCTTGGATTTTGTGAAAACCTTCCTCCAAAGCTTCTTCTTTGACCTCTTTGCTGATAGATTGTGTCTTTTACTGACTTTATCTTAGCTCACTGAGTTTTGCTGACAACTTTCCCTACACTCTTTAAGTTGAAATTAATGTTTTGCCATGCTCTTTCCCTATTTGCTACATATGTACTCTGTCAACTTTTCAAAAGAAGGGTCAGGAGTTGCCATTTTTCTGTCAAGAGTCCTCTGTTGGTGTGCACTTTTGAAGGACTTGGTACAAATCTTAAAGTCAGTAAAAAATCATTCACAAATAGATTACACTGTATAAAATTGCACTATTCATGACACCCCAGGTCATTACTGGTGATATGGGGAAGTGGCAAAATAAACCAGCTAAACAACTGAGATGATCAGAAAACGGTAAAATGCAGAGAAGAGGAAAGGGAAAGG
>VYXF01003112.1:490895-508726 GCA_013397295.1 Polioptila caerulea | reverse complement strand
GAAAGGAAAGGAAAGGAAAGGAAAGGAAAGGAAAGGAAAGGAAAGGAAAGGAAAGGAAAGGAAAGGAAAAAAGAAAAAAGAAAAAAAAAAAGGGAGGGGAGGAAAGCATCTCTGGACCTCTGGACACATGAGGCACATATCTAATCCACCTTTATTAGATAATCAGTCCAACTATGAAATGAATGTTTCCCTTGCTTCTTTAAGTGATTGTGTAAAGTTTTACTCTACAGATGTTTTTCTGTGTTAGCAAGAAGATACTTCTGTTATCTGTAAGTACAGTCTGTTTATTTAAGGACATGGTGGTTTTCAGTCACTTCACTGAAAAGCAAATAGGTCTGAGAATGTCCGAGAGAATGTGGAACAGCCTTATAAATTCATTTTACTATCTATAAGGAATGATGAGAGCATTACATTCAGAAGTACAGAAAGTTGAAAACTTTGATGCTTCAGAAATACCAATATTTGAAACAGATTTTTATAATCAGAAGAAAAAGGCTGGCATGAAACATAGCATGGGAAAAGCCGCTCAGAATCTTGTCTATAAGTCTGATGAGATTTATGATCCATGGTCCTGGCCCATGCATTTTTTGCAATGCTGAAAAAGCAAACACAAGGTAATGGAAAACAATTATGAGTCATTCCTCTACTTCAGAGGTGATTAATGTGACATGGTCAAGTTAAATCCTCCAAAGAGACATCAGCTATGTTTTCCACTGATGGGTTTTGTAAGCATGGGTTTGATACTCTTCCACAGGAGATTTTAATTTCCTGCTAAAGGATATGGTTCATGATCAAAACCAAGGTATACAAAAGTACTAGCTGCTCAGCTTGTAAGACTGATGATTTTCTTATCAGCAAATAATAACACAGAACATCTTTAGTTTTATGATACAAATACCTCTGACGTACCAAAAGCATGTGGAAGTGAATTGAAATGTTCTAATGGACTATGCTGCAAAGATCTAATAGCATCTCATCAGACTACCATATTCGGGTCTGTGTGTACTCAAATTTAAAATCTAAAAATATTTGTTACTTTAAGTGAAAGAAAGAGTGGCACTCAGAAATACAGGCAACAAAAAGGATGAGCTCAAAAATACAGAAGTCCTTGGAAATGCTGCCAAATAAAACTATCTAAAGCCCATGTCTCACACTGGGATGGTCACTTTGCTACTGTGCTTGCATGCATTATTGAACCCTGATCTGGCTCCCTGTGTGTATTTGCAAACCTACTGGTGTGACTGAAGAAGGCACAAAGTTGCATTTAATCCCTCAGTAGTTTCCCTTGATGTGTATCACTTAAGGTGCTAATCCAAGAGCTCAAGACTGTCTTTTATCCAGTTCATCTGCAGTTTCTAATGGGAAAAATGCCCTAGGGATGCTTTGCCACTACCACCAGCACTTAAGTCCTAAAACGCCTCCATTCAGACCTTTGATTCCAGTTTTGTGTGTGCTAAGTTAGCCCAGCTCTTCTATTGCCTTTCTCAGGTTCAGCAAATCCTTAGCTGGAGCAGCCTCTTCTCAGGGAGCTGAGCCCAGAGGTCCTCTCCAGTGTAACTGAGCCTGATTTTGTGGCTAGGCTGGTGGGGAGTGTTTTGCAGAACTTATTTCAAATTTTGTCTTCTCTTTTCTGTCATCAGGATGTCAACTCTCAACTCACATCCCATTTCTGTGCTCAGAAAGGCAGAAGATTGGTAACATGAAACTAATTTTTGATTTATTAAGTGCTGTTGTTTTCTAAGGTCACAAAATCAAGCACAGTACTACCACTCAGATCTTGAAGTGAATGTGTTGTTTGGGATATGAATGCCACTCAGGCAAAGTTTGTTCACTCCTTGTTTCCCTCCATTTCCTTAATATCAGAGACAGGTGAACTCAGGGCTGTGTGCATCCACATACACAGATGTGTCTTGGTTCATCATCCTGCAGCAGAGGGATACATCTGTATTGAATTAACCATTTGCAGAAGTATTTAGCACTTTTATGGTCAGTTTGTTCTTACGGAAATATTGGATCTCAGTGTTTACCTGACACTTAATGAACGGTTTTTTGGGCATAGTAATTTTGGCATTAGGAAATCGATAACTCATATATAATAAATTTTTAGAGATATCTCAGCCACTTGTTCCCACTCCATTAGCTCTGACTTTATTGTTCTTTGCATCTTTGTTCCCTCCACTTTTCACAGTTCATCTTCTTTTTTTTTTTTTTTTTTTTTTTTTTTTTTTTTTTTTCCCCCCAACATTTCACCCATAGCTACCTATGTTCATATTCACCTTATAGATATGTGTAATGGCTGGTTGGGTTTAAAGGTCAATGCTGCTCCATTCTGTGTGGCAGATGAGCTGTTGGTGGCACTTCTGGAGCTGGATTTAGGGTTTAGGGTTTGGGGGAAGGAGAGAGCTGAGCAAGCAGGTGGGGCTCAGCTCCTTCTGGCATCATTCTGTCATGTGGACTGCAGTACTGTGACTCCTACTTAAACCTCTACTAAAAGCCTTTGTTTATCTTGTAGGTAAATTCCTTTTCCAAGTCACCATTTCTCAGATTGCTCTCTGACACCTACTTATTCTTCCCCATGGAGAGCTTCTGATACTAAATTTCTCTCAGTCAAGGCATATAATTTAGTACATTCTTTACGCCAGCCCTGAGTTTATTGTGTCTCCGCCTTGTCCCGTTTTCACATTACTCACAGAGATATTTTCTATCAAAATTATTTTTCAGGAACACATAGTGTGACAGATCTCTGAGGATTAAATTCCTAGGAAGTCTTCCAAGGTTTCCTGGTTTCCCAGTTCTGTGTTGTAAATAAGGATCAACATGCTAATCAGATTTTTTCTCAGGTCCATGTTAGTCTCAACTTTTGAGCACTGATTTCTTGCTTTGTTGGGAAACTGTGAGGTGGGTGAATATGTCCTCCTTTATTCACCCTACTATTTCTTTTATCTGGTGTTTTTAGCATCCAGACATCATAACTGGAGTTTTTTCCTATCCTGATTTCTCTTTGTTGTGCTTTGTTTTGTTCTGTGGTGCAGATTCTTGTTTCTGTGTGTGGCTTTTTTTTTCCCTATTTGTTTGTTTGGGGCTTTTAAACCAGCTTTTGGTGTTACTATTTATACAACCTTTATTCTTAACTTTGATCTGATTGTTAGGAAGTTTGCTCTATTTTTGCAGGATCTCAAGTATCAGATGTTAGACTGTACTTATTCCTCTAGTACTGCTCTGTTACACTGACAATCCATAAAAGAAGAATTGCTTTAAATGTGCTGCCCGCTAAAGATAAAGATAGCTCTTAATTACCTTTTTCCTGAGAGACATCTTCAGGCTGTGAAAACTTTTACAGAGATATAAAGTGATAGAGAATTTCTCAGAGAGGCCAAAGACTGCTTCAACTAAAGCAAAGCAACATGGAATTTCAGTCCCAAAGATTTTGCCTCTCCTTGCAAAGAACTGAAATTAAGTCAAAGGATGAAGCTGAATCTTGAATTTGTAGACACATTGTTACTCACAACTTGCAGACAGAGCTATAGAATTATGGCCTTGTTGATGAAGTTGTTTAAAGACAGCCAAGAAGCATCCCTCTGATGTGATGTCCAAGAGGGATAGCCTTCATGTTTGAGGAGTGTTTGAAAGTACTCTGGTGTTTCTGTCTTATTTTGAAGGGCAGATAGTTTCTTGTGTTCATTTAAATTGTTTTTTTATATCTTTTCGAATTGGTATGAATTCATAACCTTAGTCCTTGGGGTCTGTTGCTGATTTGGAATTCGGAGTGGGGTCAGAGGTGGGAGGATAGAGAAATTTTATTTGAGTGGAGTTAATTTCACCACAAAGTGCTATCAAATTATTTATCAAGTGTCACCTGTATGAAGTGAAGAGAACTTTAATGTTTCAGGGTTCTGGCAATATCTAAGAGGGTGACAGAGAGGTAATAAATTGGACAGGGAGCTAAACTATTACAGAATCCTGTCTACTGCCTCTGTTTAAATCCATTCTAAAGGCATTACATCAGCTTAAATAGAGGGAGTACTCGCTCACATCCCCTGCTGGGTCTAGGAAGTTAAATGGTCAGCAGAGGCAGGAGACATATGAAAAATTATTTGCTGCTTTGAATTCCATCAACCTTCATCTGTGAAGCAATCTTAACGCATTTTAAAAACGTTTAAAAAGTATGTGACAGTGGTGTCTAGTAGTATAAGTAAAAAAAGAAGAGGATCTATTCTCTGACAGTAATAAAATCCACATGCCAAACAGTTTTAATTCTTTGATCCATAAAAGCCAGGTATTCAAAGTACAGCTTCAGTGTCTGCCTCGTTAGCTAAAATGGAGCCTAAATTGAAAGGGAAACAAAGTGTTTGTGTGTTTTGGTACATCTTTTAATATAGATAACCTAACTGAGGGAAATCAACCAAGTTGGCTGGCCTTTGGAGAGTGGATTTCTGAAAGGAATAGCACTCACTTCCCAAGAATTCTGTTTTAAAATCATACCCCTCCTTGCATACTATAAATGTAGCAATTGTGACAGTAAAAATAAATAATTGTGTAAGAATTTACGTTAGTTACAATATGAATAATAGGATTATGGCTCTTAAATTCAATTGATACCCAGATTTGTTATGTAGAGTCTATTTTTAATAATGTTTGTTATGCCTTTTGAATCCAGTTTTGTCCTCATTAGGGAGCCTGGGGTGCTGCCGCATAGGATTTCTTGAGGAAGGGATATCCAGTGTCAGTTCCACAGCAAATGAAAATAAAAAATGGGAACACAGGCAGGTCAAAGTAGTGGTATGCAGAGATACCTGGGCTAGGTGGGATGCTGAAGTAGCCTCAGAAGATCAACCCACTACATGGGATAATATATTTTACTTCTCATCAAAGTTGTGTAGGTAGAAGCAGAAGCAGGTGAAGGTAGCTCTGAATAGGCCCTCAGTGAGCCATGAGGATGTTTCTCACTATTGCAATGTAATAAGAGCCCTGTTCTGAAATTGTTCCCTCTTCTGTGTTGATGTAGTGTTCACAGATGTTGAAACAAGAATATTGTTTTAGCTAAAATAATGGTTGAAGATCACAAATATTTGGAGACCAGTGGTGACAAATGACTCATTTAAAACTCAGAAAGAATCGTTTGTATTCTTCTTCCTCTCCTCTGCTGGCCTCATCTTCTAGTACTTTTTAAGTTATTTAAAAATAATTTTCATTTTCTTCTCTTATATAACTGGTCACAGATGCAGGATTCGGGGTTCTATGTAGAGCAGTTTTTATTTACACTTGATTTTATCTGACTCATATCTGACTTTTTATACTTCCCTTAACTTTTCGGATAGGATTGCTTGTACAATGACGGAGAATGGCAGTCCAGATTCTGAAAGGGGCCTGTGGGTACTACTCTCCTGTGAACTGAAATAATTCTGGTTTGCACTGAGACTGCTTACTTATTTGTCAAGCTTCCACGAGGGAAGTGGCAAAAGCAAATGCTCTGACTGCTAAACTTCAGATGGGTGCTATTCATCAGGATCATGTCATGCTAAGAACTGCCACAGAGCTCACTCTTAAGGTGATTTCTATAGCCTTTTTTCTCCCAAATTAGCACTGTTATCATTTATGTCTGGACCATACACATGGCAAAGAATAACTAAGGTGTGTGTCGGCTGCCAGAAGACTTTTAAGTATATCTCTAAAATGTACTTAAAGAAGAAAACTTTCAGATGTTTCAGACTTCCACTGGCTGTGTTTGTATATCTGCATGCCAGATTTTCTCCACACTAGACAGCAACTTAGAAACCACCTATTTGAAGCCTGTAAGGCAAAAGAGAAATCTCCAGCAGAAGTGACTGAAGTCCCCACCAGGCTTTATTTCCATGTGCCTGGGCTGATGGAACGTGCTCTTCCTCAGAGGGAATGTGAAAGGCAGTTGCCTGTTTTATAGACCAGCTTAAGGTAAGTCTGCGATGTTCAGCAGATGTGGTGTCGGGAAGTAAAGACTCCTTGCTGTGATGTCTGGTTAGTCACTGTACATTTAACCAGCAGTCTGTAGGGTGCTGGCATAATTACTTGTGCTTATCTTTAATGGGAGGAATAACAGCTCTATTTCTTCTCACTCTTATCTCTTACCTCTGTGTAAACCTAATATGTGGAAAGAAGCTAAGTTAGGAATGCAGGTGGAAAAGTGCAGTTCTTCCAAAAGGCTTTTTTTTCCTCTCGATCTATGTTTTTGAAAACTCTTTTCCTGGAGAGGGGCTGATGTGCATTGTCAGTAAAATTGCACCTCTCAGCATTGAACAGGAACATGGAGGAGGCTCATCTGTCATGTCCCTCAAACATCACTGTGAAAAGATGATGTACAGTTGCCTTGGCCATCAAAGGGAAGGGATGCTTTTCATGCTCCGTAACTCATGGGCAGCTGACAAGGTTAAAAACATGGTTTCAAATCTGCCAAGTTAGATTACAGATTCGATACTCACTTTTTACTTTTAATCCAGAGTTTTCAGAGAACTTTTCTTCAGTAACTTTGCTGTGAGCATCCTTCAGACTTGTTACACAGTCTGGCAGCTTGGGTGAAACACTACCCTGTCACTTGAGCTCATGAGTACATTAGGCAGAGCAATGAAGGAGTGTATATATGTATATATATATATGTCTATATTTACTCTTTTGAGATGTTTGCTTTCTGTTCTATAAGCATTATTTTGATCAGTCTCAGCTGCACTTTCTTGTAAAGTATAAAGATCAGAAAGCTGACTTGTACTCAGATTCTTTGCTGGAATGAGATTACCCAGGTTGTTTCAGAATTTCCAGAAATTAGACAGATTCCATTTGTTTCTTCTCAGAACAGATGGTGGAGTAGAATTTGAATCACTGAAGCGGTAGTGGGAGAGAAGTTTCAGTGGAGAAAAAAAAGGGAATTTAAGTGAAACTTTTCACACTTTCCTTTTTTTTTTTTGCTGATTCCCAGCTTTTGTTTTTATATGAAGAGTTTAATAGATCTAGCTTTCAGATTTGTCTCCATTATTCAGAGAACTATAAAATCATATGGATACAATCTAGAATATTCTGTACTTTTACTAGATACTAAATGGATGCTCATAAAGAGATAGACTTTCACCTCATTACTTGAGTTCAGATCTATTTTAGTGGTCTGTTTCCTTCTTCATTCCCTGAAGTGACAGAGCTAAAATCAGAATTAATTCTCCCACTCTTTAAAATGAGATGGATGTATGAATTTAGTATGGAGTCTGAAGAAGGCACATCAAAGCCACCATCACTACCAAAACTGAAGCCCTAGATGAGAACTCAGTCTATTTCTAAATCATCCCTTTAAATTATTTCTGTGGAGAAATTTTTTATTTATGCTTTTATATTGTCTGCAGTTGTAGGATCACAGTCCAGGCTAACCCAAGGAAATAGCTGGCACAGGGCAGTCACAGAGATGGAGGACTGCATTCTGGATTCCAGCAGAAAAGGCAAACTGAACCCTAAGCTGCTCTCTGTTGGGTTTGATTTCTTTTTATCAGCAGCTCTTGTATGTGGCACAGATGATCCTTAAGCCCGTGTGCCTGCAGCTCTCTCACTGACATCAATAAAAACGCAGAAATGCCTTGCTGCAGATTAGATGAATGAGAGATTTCCCCACTCCCCACACCATAAACCAGCAAATTCAGTGAGGGTTTTATTGTTGGCTTCTGTAATTTCTGTAGTATTGAATCACTCCTCTTCATGTACCATGCACAGAGCTGCAGAGAGCTCACATGCCCTGTGTAGGAGGCTACAAGCTCCAGCCTTTCACAGGCTTCCCTCAAATACATTATGGGGGGGCTCTACAGGCTGACCAGACACTCACTGCATGTTTGTTTTCTTCCTTTTTTGCTCATGTCTCAGTCTGCTCTCTCTGCTATTGTGTGCCCAACCTCAGTAACTCAGGCTCCCGCTGAATGTCACCCCTCCCCTGCAAGAATCTCTAAGAACCTGGCTGGGGATACTTGTGGCATAGGCACATGATGAAAGCTTAGTTTCACCCTGTTGGAGTTTTTGTCTTTCTTCGCTTATCTGTCTGGACTTCCATCTGTGCTTTAAACTGTGCTTCTGGGTCACTTTAGTGGTGCTCGGGTTGTTAATTAAACTTGTCCAACTATGGTGTGGGGTAAGAGGTTTACACATGGTTAAAAAAAATATATATATAAGGTTCCAGGGACAGATTCAGCAAAGTACATACAGAAAGTGCCTAAGTGTGGAGATTATAGACTTCAGTAGGATTATGGATGCAATTAACATTATACCTGTGATAAAATACCTGACTGCACTGAAGTCTAGTCAGGGGTTTCTCAGAGCTTCACCTGGCTGTCTGCAGCCCAAAGCCCTGTGCTTTCCAGGGGCTCATCTGCAGCCCCAGTGTGGTGCAAATGCTCACGGCCATGCTGTGCCATTGGCCTCCCCAGCAGCCAAATTTCATTTCATTTCATTTCAGAAACCACCGATCTAGGCTGGGAGGCAGACAGAGGCGAGAGCATGGCTTTGAATGTGTCTCTTCTCTTTTTCTGGTGAATGAGCAGCACTGCCAGAGTCGCTGGCTCTGTGACCTATGATGTGCTGGCAGGTGCAGCCTCAGGGCTTCAGATCTGAGTTAGCCGTGCTCATCCCTTGCCACTCTTCCCAGTGATTTTCTGGCAGGGAAGAAAAGCAAGTTAGATTGATAAACTTTTAGGCAGCATTCACTGTAGCTTCAGGAAACACGGTTGTGGTCAGTTTTATCTCAGTGCCATCCAGTACATGAAACAGCATAAAGAAAGAAGGGCAAAAATGTGGAATTGTAAGAGGAAAACACAAAAAAGGGCAGAATTCAGATAAGGACTATAATAGAAACATAAAAATAAAGGTGTCTCAGTTCATCACTGGGAGAGTAAAAATGTGAGATTACTTAGTTTAACCCATTGCATACTGCTCCCATTATTTTCTCCCTCTCAGATGCTTCAAATTGCTTTTCAACCTCTTTTCAAGCACTTCTAATGATAAAACATCAATTACAAGGCTGTTGTCACGTTGCCCTTATAGTTAAACTTTCTGACTGCATTATTGAAATGCTTCAGCATACTACTGTCACCTAAAATACCCATGGTGCATTAAACTGTAGGTGTTTGTGGGTTACTGTAAATGTCTCTGCCCATACAGGCTTAAACAGCTCTCTGTTGATTCCCTAATTTAGTTATCAGAAACCACTGCCTCCTCCTCCTCTCCCTGTTTCTGGTCTCTCTGATTCCATACAGCCTCATTAGTTACTAACTTTTAAATGTTCTCCCTCCAGGTCCAGGCCACTCCCCACTAAAAGAGACAGGGCATACAGTTGGAAGCTTTTTGCAAGAGATCAAATTATACCCTCAACTCCCCCAGGCTTCATTTCCACTTAACAAAAAAAATCAGCCTGAAGACACTGGAGTCACCAGGGATCTTGTTGTGAGCAGTGGTGGCATCTTAGGTGCCTGTGGACTGTTAATGGCAATCCCAGATGGTCATTTAGGAGACCCAGGGCTTGGCTTTTCCACTGAACAACTCTGCACTTCTGAGTATCCTATCTGCTCCTCTCTTCAGAGCTGTGAATCTTTTCTGAGGAGACTGATCTGAGACCCCCCATTTCACAGGCATTTCCTCAACATCTAAGGCAAGGACTTAGTCCTACTTGATATTTTTAAAATCAATATTTCATTAAGCAATGCTTTTATGGCATTTCAGTATTCATCTATGGCAATTAATATAAGCCTTTTATCTGTGTAAATCAAAACACTTCAGGAAAGATGAAGTGCATGAAAACTCTGTATTAAAGATGAAGAAATATGAATCATGCAGAGGGATTATGTACTTTGCCCAATTGCCCGGCCAATTAACGGATTAATTCTTAATCCAGTTCCATATCCACAGGGCCATGCTGCCAGATTTTATCTCCTAAATGCAAAATATTCTACATCTGAAAAAAAACTAATCAAGTTAATGACACAGTCACTTTGCAATTGAAGTAATACTCTATTTTTAATGAACTTAATAAAAAAAAAAGTGTTTGATTAGGGTGTTTTTCTGAAATGTCTGTATTTCAACCCAGTGTAAGATTTTCAGTTAATGACATGTTTAACACTCAACTGTTTGGCAACATGGTTAATTTTCCTTATTTTAATGTTTCACTCTGGTTGTCTGCACATGCAACTGAGAGAGAAGTCTGTGTCACAGAGAAAAAGGTGTTTCATCAGCAAGACCTAGGTGAAGAATGGAAAGCAGTGTTTACACAAAATTGATATTCTCTGATTTCCCTATGCTTTTTTTTTTCCAATGGGCTAGCAGCTTTCCATTTCATAGCAGGAAAACAACTAAACCAGAGGGACTTCACCTACACAAATGCATTTTGTGAGATAATTATGCAACTGACATTACAGAGCTTAAAAACGCTCAGATTTCATGGTCTCTAAAGACTGAATTCATTATATCTTAAACAAAATAAGATTCTCCTTTGTGAATTTTCTGTCTGTCTGTTTTTCATGTAGATATATAGTTTATCTGCTTAGGAATGAGGCAAGGAAAATAGATCAGCTCAAATTTGTTGATACTTCTGAGATTTTATTTTTTTTCTTTGTTAAAAAAGAAAAATAAAGAAGTTGCTTGTTATTAGAAACATAACCTACTTCTCCTTATGTAGGCAGGCACATGCTTCTCTCCTCAGCTGAGACACAAGGCCCTATTCTTAGCTCTACTTTCATTTACGTTGTGCCTTGAGGCAAGATGCACAGGATATAACAGCTCTGCAGTTATGACTGGTTTAAACTATGCAAAATTAGATCTCTCCCTAACGTTACAGAAAATTTTAAGGGTATGTGAAAGGATGTTAGAAACCCTAAACTGCTATAGAAACCCTATCCAAGGATATGTAACCCTGACAAGCAAGAAAGGAACATTAAAAATATTTGGAAATATTTGAATGCAGTCAATCAGATGGCTACAGAACCAGCCTGCTGTTTCATCCTCATGGCAGCTGAGAATCAGGAAACGTCTGCAGTATAGGGTCAGTGGATAGAGCTTGGTTTCACTGATGTTGATTTGCACAAATTGACAAACTAGAGAGGTTTGACGAATTGACAGACTCAGAGCATTCACCTGTGATGGATGCACTCAACCTCCTCAACCAGACTAGCAGTAGTCTGGTACAAACTCCAAAGAAGTTAAAAATCTGGGCCACAGGCAAGACAAAATCTCCCCAGGGAAGCCACCAAGGGGCAGCGTGACCCAGGGAGCATTGATGCACGTGGACTTGGAACACCAAGCATGCTGTTAATGCAACGAGAGCAGGTGGTTTTGCCAAGACTCATATATGCGGTACGAGGAGTCTCATGCTTACCCTTCTCGCTGTATGCACTTGAACTGTGAGCCAACTGCTTTATCCCATAAATATGACAGCCTAATTGAGCTCTCCCTGGTAGGCAGTGTGGCTGCATAAGTGTGATCTCCACTGGAGCTGGGATGCCTCTCGAAGTTTATTTACTTGAGTTCAAGACATCCTTCCTTACCCAGGGCAGAGAGATCCCTTCTTTGCAACAGATCCTTGGTAAGTGGCTGATAGCATGCTAAATTAATACTAATGAAATCAATTGTTTCCTTTGAAAACAAGTTGATTCCTTTGATACAAACAATTGTCCAAGTCTGAGACTAAGATCAGCCCTAGCTGCAGCTAGGGTTCATCACGAGTTTAGAAAACAAGGGGATTCTCTCTGAGCCTCATGACTCAAGGGGAGAGCCTCCCATACCATGTTGCATCTTTGGTCTCTGTCACTCTAAATGGATTCTAACTTGATTTGCCTTTGTATTTTTCATCCATGTGGTAGGTAGTAGAGTGAACATTGCCATTGAACTTTGTTAATTCACATTTTTATAAAGATGTTTTAAACCCATTTTTGCTGTTATCTTTGATGGTGATTCCTTGAGTGACCCTAAAGTATTCATTTGTGACATCACCACTTGTTATTTCTCCACTGTTGCTTCGGCACTACCTATTACCCCTTTCTTAGGGATCTGCACCTTACATATACCTCCCATCTCTGTACATGGATGAAAGGAAAGTGGACTAAAAACTCCTTGGAATATGGCCTTCATTATGCCAAAAAAAACCCCCAAATTATTTCACAAACATCATAGAGTATTTGGCTCTTGGTAAAAGAGTCAATCTTCCCAATAAGAATTCAGCCCACAAGGTGGTGAGCAGAAGAAACAGTATGGAGATAGTTCTTATTCAAATCCTGAAAAGAAGGTGTCAGCTTGGCTGGTCATGGCTTTGCAGTCCATCCTACAATATCCAAACCAGGGGTTTGCTTCCACAGAAACTTAGCTAGTTACTGGTCATATTTGGGAAGTGCTCTTAGTAAGTGATATCCAGGGTGCTTTGACCTGGGATGTGTGCAGGAGACATTACCCTGCTGGTGGTGAGACCAGGCTTCACTGTGGAGGTGCAATCTATTCCACCTAACACCACAGTGGACATCCATTGGCTTTGGAAACTGTATTTCTTCCTAGCCCAAAATGGGTGGTGAGATCCTTCTCCCTCCTCATGAACTTGAGGTTCTTCCTTCAGGTTCCTTGAGGGGGCCTCACCCCATTTTGAGGGGAAGACAAGAAGTGAGAGGAAATTATTTATTTCTCTTTCTCCCTCACTACCTCTCCAATATGCTGGGAAGGGCATGGATGGACTGGCATCACTCCCCTCAGGCACAGCTGCTGCAGAGTTTGGCACAAGGCTGAGAGCAGTGGCCATGGCTTGAAATACTGACTGGTTCAGCACTGCTGCCAGCAAAAGCTATTCTGATTCCTAGCTTAGGGATTTGGAAATAATATCCCCCAGGTGAGGAATTTAGCAAAAAAAATTATTAGGCCTTCAAATTACGGGCATCTGCATTTTGAGTGTTGGGTGTGTAAAGAGTTGGAGGGGACTTGATCCGTGACCACGTATATCAGAGGGCTGATTAAGCCAGCTTCTGCAGTGGCATGTGTCTCCATGAGGAAAGACTCTGGCTTCAAATCAGTATCCCTGGCTGCTGCTGAGAGTGAAGATAAAGTGCCGATTTCATCACCACAACAAGGTTTTCAGCCATTAGAGCTATTGGCATGCCTTGCAGCTGGTGCTGCAGCAAATCTGCCAGAGATCTGGACATTTCCCTCTTCTGGGCAACAATGATAGATAAAGATGTAACTCCATAATTGACCAGGAGGGGATTTATATGCTCACTGATCTTTGTTCACTATGTTTCCTCGCACAGCACAAAATTGCCATCTGCTGTCTGCTTGCTCTTTGCCTTGTTATACCTGGAGATCTGTCAGTGTCATAAAAACACCCTGCAATAAAAGGAAGCAAACAGAACCAGTACCATTTCTGCTGCTAGGACATATACACAGAGCCTGAAGCATCTACTTGGGCCAAGTCGATGACTTGACACGGCTGTGTGATGACAGAGGCATCATCAGACCTTCCTTCCCCTGGACTTCATTCCTTCATCTCTTACTGAAAGCACTTAAGGAAAACCTGTCTGCTGTGGTGTTCTCTATTCATTAAGTAGCTCTCCCCTTCTATGTTAGCTCAGAGCCAAGACTGCTGAATGGTGTTGGAGGAACCATTCCACTACAAATTCATCATTTAGGATATTCTCTGACAGATCAGATAAACTAAAAGACCCTTTGGTGGCATAGGTGCAGAGTCAAAGTTGAGCATGTCAGGTGAGCTGGTATTGATGTACCACACAGCCTTTTTGTTAGGTTGGTGGTTCCAGAGTCTGTTTTTGTTGCTAAAAATAGCTGTGCTGCTGCAAAAATGCAGTCTTCAGGAAATAATTTGATAAAGCATTAGAGCGGCTCTGCTCTGAAAAATAACCCAGGAAAAAGTGTGGTGTAGGGGGTCTGTATTTATTGTTTTTCATAACTGGTTGGGATCCATATGTGAAGCTGTGTCTTCTGCGTCACTGTGCATTGTCCCTGGTAAAGGAAATGTGAAAGCTGATGAAATAGAGAAAACCTTTTTCTCTTCCTCTTGCTCTCATTGGTGTCAGTTTTATGCAACTAGAAAGCAGAAGGTAGTAAAAGTCTGTTTCAGTCACCTGAAATCAGCAAAAGTGACAATTCACAGAGTGAGAAGGTTGGTTATGTGAGAAGGTGCTGCATTTGCAGCCAGTTTTCAATGTGGAATTTCACCATAATTTCTCACTCACGGGAACACATGACAATTTGGAATAAAGACATGCATTTTCTCCCCCAGGAGTAACAGCTGTCCAGACAGAGGGAGGTAACTGCCAAGGACCTGGCTGCTGGTTTCTGGTGGTTTTAAGTAAGGCCCCTTTACTGCTTGCACTCTCCCAAACTGGAGCTCATTCCCCAGATCTGGCTGGACAGACATTGTCTCTGGTATGAGCATTCCCTGGAAGCTGTGAGATGCCACCAGAATGGTGCAACATCCCTCCCACTGAGACCAGTCTCTGATCAGTAAGACCCTCCATCTTCTTGCGTGTTTTGTCTCAAATATGAATTTGCTTGCATGATGGAATGCCTCAGTTTTCAAAGAGGGAAACTCCAAGACATTCTTTATTAATTTGGGGCAGCCAGAAAGAGGGGAAGGGGTCAGTCTTGGGTAAGATAAGTTGTAATTAGCCTGAATCAGAAGCTGAAGAAAAAGACAGCAATACATTTAAGTGCAATCTCTGTTTTTCGGTGGTTACTCTGCTTCCAAAATGCACATGATCTACAGGCACAGGTGGAGATGCGGCTGGGTCCACACTCTGTCCTCTGACTCACCAACACCCAGTTTAGCCCTCAGTGACCAGACCCCAGCCTGGACTTCAGCAGTGTGGGCTCCCTCCCCTCTCCTACTCACAACTGAGGTGTCATTTCCCCTGCTCACATCCATTCTTCGACAGTGGTAATCACTGGGAAGCACAAATGTATCATTGTTTCCATAGAGCCATGGGATGCTCCAGGAAAAAAGAAATCATAGGCTGGTGCCCTGGGAAAAATTTCCAAATTAGACTTCAAAGCTGGATTGGGTAGGGCTGCTGGCAATGACAACTGGAAAAAAAAAAGGTGTTCTGTTTCCCTGGGTGTATAGCTCAAAGAGCTTCCCCTTGGATAGTAATTATATTAATCCAAGTTATTTTACTATTCCTCAGGAAAAAAAAATTAAAATTCCTTAAAAATATGTTTTGTGTGCTAATCTGGCTCTGTGGCTTTCCTGAAAAGAGGCAGTTAGCTCCAATTTATTTTCAGCAATGAATTGTAAAATAGTTGTGGGGTTTTTCCCCCTGACAACCAAGCAAAGTGGTTAAAAAATAAGCCAGCCCTTGGAATTAGTTATTGTAATTAGTTTTGAGTTTACATTTTATTAGGCCTAATTAAACATTCATATTAGGTCTTCCTTAATTGTAATTTTGTCATTATTAAAAATGTTAAGGCTTAGTAAGTGATTTTTTACTAACTATTCTATGCAAATGCTTTGGTCAAAACTTAATTGTAATTTTGCTGGTAGTTTATTTAAGGCATCTCGATAGTGTTTAACATTACATCTGAATTGACCAGTCTTTATATTTGTTCTTATCATTCTTCAAAGAATCACAGAGTCATGGGGTGGTTGGAAGGGACCTTTAAGATTACTTTGTTCCAACCCCTCTGCCACGGACAGGAACACCTCACGCTAGACCAGACAGCCCCATCCAAACCGGCCTTGAACACTTCCAGGGATGAGGCATCCACAGCTTCTCTGGGTGACCTGTACCACCACCCTCACAGTAAAGAATTTCTTCCTAACATCTAACCTAAATTTCTCCTCTTTCAGTTTGTCCCTATTACTCCTTGTCCTGTCACTGCAGTTCCTGATGAAGAGTCCCTCTCCAGCTTCCCTGCAGGTCCCTTCAGATCCTGCAAGGTTGCCATGAGGTCTGCACACACCCTTCCCTTCTCCAGGCTGAACAGCCCCAGCTGTCTCAGCCTGGCTTTGTAGGGGCCTTGCTCCAGTCCCTTTATGGACTTCATGTCCCTCCTCTGGACTTGCTCCCAGGGTTCCATGTCCTCCTTATGGTGGGGACTCCAGAGCTGGACACAGCTCTGCAGGTGGGGTCCCAGCAGAGCAGAGCAGAGCAGAACAGAGCAGAGGGGCGGAATCCCCTCCCTCCCCTGCTGCTTTTGGTGAAGCCCAGGACACATTTGGTTTTCTGGGCTTTCTGGGCTGCCCCCCAGGCCCTCATCCACCAGCAATCCCAAGTCCTTGTCTGTGGGGCTGCTCTCAATTACTTCTCCACCCAACGTGTAGGTGTGCCTGAGATTGCCAGATTTTATTGTAGCTTGATTATGAGCCTGGTGAGAAAGCCTGGCAAATATGAGAGAAACAGGTCATGTACACACTGTCAAGTCTGAAGCTGAGAAATAGCTAATTAGACTTTTTCTCCTTTGCTAAAAATTGCTGTAAATTTTTCCTTTATCCTGGACACTAACTGGTACTTTTCTTAAAAACAGTGCTAGCTAGTGCCATACTGAACTCAGTATGGGAGGACTTCATGAAGAAATAGAGTATAGGGTATGTTTGAGAGGAAAACTTTAAAAACTTGAAGCATTCTTCAGCTTTTTATAAAAGTGAAAGGCTGCACAATTTCCATGCTCCACTGCTGCTTCATTCATAAATACCTTTATTAATGTGGTGTTGAGCAGAAACAAACCTTTGCATGTGTGAGATCTCATTGGATGAGCAGCCAAATTAAGTTTAGAGTTCTCAGATCAAAAAGAATTAATTTTTTAAAGGAAGCTGAGGAAAATGTGCCACTTATTGCCATTGAACATCTTGACACCAGTTCAGATTTCAAGCCAACAGGCAGGAGATATATTTGTTCAAAATTAAACATGCCAAAAATCAGACTTCAAGGAGAACAAGGCGAGTTTGTTGTTTCTACATGGGAAATCTCTATCTGCATCAATGAATTTTGGCTCCCTATTTTTCCTACTTAAATTAATTGCTAACCATGCTAAAATAGACCATTTAGGGCCTGAAAGCTGTGATGCAGTGGTTCTTGGTGAGGGAACTGGGGAGTGGGACAGGAGAGGGAAGGGTAACTATCTGCAAACCAGCCTTTATCAGGGGTAGAAAAATAATAGGAATGTGAGAGAGCTTGGGAAAATGAGGTCTGGTCTTTCAGTGAACAGGCTGTTGGGCTTGGATACAAAAGTTTACTGTGTGAAAACCTGGGATTATGCAGTGGGATGAAGGAGACAAGCCTTGCCCCAGCACGTCTCTCCCAGCTGCGATGGATGCTGCTATTTGAGAGGTATCTGCCAGGATGGTATCTGTCATGTCTGTATTTACAACAGGATTAGAAACACCCATTTTAAGGGGCCTGCAAATCAACTGGAAAAATTGGCTCAGATCAGGAGCCTGGCTGACAAAGCTATGGTCTTAAAGCAATGGAAAAAAAAAACCCAGATCATCTGCTTTTCAAATCATGGCAGGAGAGCAAACAAATGGGCCTATTTTCTGTTTTTTTGGTTTTTTTTTTTTTTTTTTTTTATTAATTTCCTAGTTGTGGTTACATAACACAGGATATTTTTATATTTTAAATTAAACCATTGGTGGTTGTTAACTAAAATTTGAGATGTGTGAGAAGGAAGTGTGAATGTATTTAGTAAAAAATAAACTGATTGATACTACAGTGTAAGCTTTTACAAATGCGGAGCTATATTTTGATGTTGTAGCCAGATTGCAGTATAGTATCAAGGTCAGCATAATTTGAAAACATCCAAATAGATTTGGAGCAGGAATTGGTGGGTGAAGCGCTCTTCCCAGGGTATTTGGA
>VYXF01003112.1:455043-490839 GCA_013397295.1 Polioptila caerulea | reverse complement strand
GGTCTCTCTGGCCCTAAAAGGCACATTCTCTGAAGTTCGCCCTCCCTCGCAGGGGGCTGGCTGGGTGTCTGTGTCACGCAGAGCAGCTCCCGCCGTGCGGAGCCGCAGCGTGGGCGCCAGCAGCAGCCGGAGCCGCCCCGATCNGGTGAGGTGGGATCAGCACGGGGCGCTGCCCAGCTGGCATTACAGCTCCTGCTGCAGCTGCACCTGGGGCAAACGCCCCTGTGAATACACACTTGTTTTTCCAGCACAATAGATATCTGTAACTGCGTTATTTGTGAGTGAGAAATCTCTCTGTGCGTTTAAGTTCTCTGTGTGAGACCTCAGGTGGGCTCTGGTGGGGTGTGTGAATCCAAACAGGGCCCCATGGCTCAAATGCAGGCTGAGTGCCTGCAGATGGGTTTGCGTGCAAGTGAAGTCTCCGAACATGTGGCAGAGCACTCCGGTCTTTGGTTTGGTTTGGGTGCCTTCGGCAGAGTGCGAGGCCAGGAGGCTGCAGCTTGTGGTGTAGAAATAGTAAAGAAGTCTCAGAGGGCCACTCATCTGTGGACTCAACACAACTTGTGCCTTTACCAACAGCAGTGAAATCTGGGACCTTGAAACAAAGCCAGCTGTTTCTCTCCATTGTTGGCCGAGGCCTGTTTGTACAGGGAGAAGAATGGCAGCATCAAATGAGCAGGATTATTGAGGGAAAAAACATAGCAACAGCACAGCCTTGTCACTTAGTAACGAGGCAGGATTACGAGGAAGAAGGGGGGAACATATATAAATAAAATATTCAGGAATATTCATATTCATTAAAATGATACCCAGAAAACAGAAAGAAGAAGGGCAATAGCCAAGCATCTAAAAATGTTCTTTAATGAAAAAGAATTTTAAATATCTGTCTCTGCTGCTCAGAGCTCTGTGATGATATTACCTTCCCACATGACACTGTGCTATTTCAGGTTCCCCTGGTTTCCTCCCCCCATCTCCTCACCTCGAGTACTTGAGAAGTCTGACAGATGAGCTTGAAAGTATTGCTTTTTGTTCCCAGACATGTGTTGCTGGTTTATTATCCTTACTGTGTCTATGTGAGTAATGTTCTTTATGTGTTGCCATGCCCAGTGCAGATGAATACGCAGTGATATATTTCAGCTCTGAACAGCATCCCAATTAATTTGCCTGCTACAAGAGGCAAATTTCCTGTGGGACCAAGAGCATGTTCCTCATTGTTTTGATTGCTTTCCTTACCTCCTGGATCAGATGAACAGCAGAAGATGAAAAAACAATGCTAGTAACCAAATAAAACTCTTTCTGTCCTTTCCACGCCTCTACACTTAAATGTATTTATGTCATCTTTAATTCAGGAAAAATAAAAAAGCCAACAAAGAAAAAACAAACCCAAAATCAAAGCCTCAATAATCTAAAATTCAAACCACTTTCACAGAAGAAAAGTAAGAGTTTGGAAGCTGTTGCAAAACAAGATTTTGTGTTATTAGATGTTGTTCTTCTACCTTGAATATTTAATAAAATGCCCAAGTCTGTTCCCACATAAAGTGAAAGATTAATCATTGCCCTTATAAATCATTCTCCTCATCTCCCTTTCATATGCACTGAAGGTGCTCTCTTGACTTCCAGTGCTGTTGAAGCTGCTACCCCTTACTGCCAGCTTCACTTTTTCTAAGGGCTTCAGTTGGGATTTTAAATAAATGTTAAACAGTCACCTTTATTGCTTATTTTATGTATGGTAAATTGATCTCAGAGCTTTTGTCTTCAATCCACTGTTTTTAATAAATATTTTACCTTCCACTGCTGAAACACTAGATTATGAATTTTCATGAGCAACTTCACCTAAGTCTTCTTAACAACTCTCCACATGAACAGGGGCTTCAAAAGCACTGTGCTGGCCAGGCAAGGGTCATCTTGTATTTGGTTTCTCTCTCTCCAGTCGAGTACTTTCAGGGATTCAGTGGAACATTTAACACAAAGAAAGGTGCTGTTCCAGGCTTCATTCATCTCTGTGGATAACAAATGTTTGACATGACTGGAGGCTATACAGTGTACTTGTGTAGCAGCTAGTTTTGGTAGATCCCTAAGATAAAAATTGCTTCTGTTTGGGAAATGCTTAAAAGAATTCACATTTATATTTGGATGTGTACCAAGATCACATTTGGTGTTTTCCATCTGAAATTTTCATAGTAAACTTAGCAGCATGTATTTGAAGTATAGATGCATTTAAAGTTTATCTGATTTATAAATATTAATGTGATCAGTTTGTCTGTGCAGTACCTGTCCACGGTTCATAGAGATGACGAGGAGCTACTGAGGCCAATAAATGACCGCTATGTGAAAAGATCCACTGGCAGACAGCAATGGCATTGTGAAAATCTGAACAAATCCTTCACATGCATTGGCATTCACTGTGATGGAGATGCCGTGAATGGGGAGGGAGTCTGAGGAACCACCTCAAATGGAGGTGTTGGGAAGAGGCATGTTAGGACAAATTGATAAACTAAACATTAACAAATTCTCAGCACCAGATGGTGTTTACACAGGAGTCCTGAAAAAACACACACCACAAATAAGAATTTTCTGAATTGCTAACTATGTGTAATCTGGCACTACTATCAGCTCTGGGTTTAGAGGGATGCGAGTGGGAATATGATGCCAAGTTTTGAACAGGGCTTCAGGAGTGATCCTGGGAAGTAATGGTCAGTCAAAGATTTCATTTGCAGTGGTCAGATTTGGTTGAAGGCTTGAGAAGAAACACAGGTGTGGAAAGGAAGGTCAGGCTTGAAAGCCTTGAGAACTCTCGGAAGGATACCATAGGCATACAGGTTGTGCTTGTTTAGGCTGTTTAGCTTTCAACAGAACCTTAAGGAAACAAGAATGGCTCATAACAAACGTCACTTACTACGGAGCAGAAGAAGTTACTTATGGGCTAAACCCCAGAAAAGGGAGGGTTGGAAGAAACAGGCACCTCATACATCAGGAG
This sequence comes from Polioptila caerulea, assembly GCA_013397295.1. Taxonomy (NCBI): domain Eukaryota; kingdom Metazoa; phylum Chordata; class Aves; order Passeriformes; family Certhiidae; genus Polioptila; species Polioptila caerulea. Next base: position 487,862 of record VYXF01003112.1, on the reverse strand, counting down.
GAGGTCCTACAGACACAAGACCTGGGTCTGGTGTTCAGCATCTTCCTAAGAGACCTGGAGAAGATGGTACAAGCAAAGAGTGACAATTTTTACAACTGATGAAAAATTATTCAGGATAACCAAAACTAGTCTTGACTCTGAAGAACCGCTGCACTAAAACAAAATTCTGCGTTAGGGCTGTCAGGGGAAAAGTGACTACTTATATAAAATCATGATCCCTTAGCTCAGGAAAAAGTGAAAGACAGCTTGAGTTATTGTGGACTGTTTGCTAAAAGCATGCAAGCACTGCCCAGTGGGCAAGATGACTGTTGGATTTGGAGCGGAGGCAGAGAAATGCCTTTTCTTGTGGTGCAGAATTGCACTTTTGCTTCTGCGTATTGGGGATGCCAGAGTACCAGTGGGGTGTGGGGGGCGAGTAATCTGAGGGAAGAACTCTCTAGGGAACAAGTTAAACCGGGCAGCATGGCTACACCTTCTGGCACAGCCATGTCCCAGGCTGGCAGCAGCACAAAAGCAAGGCAGAGGCACTTGCCCTGTTTCACATAGTCCCTCTGAAACCCTCACTGCAAGCCTTGGATGACTCTGATTTTTGGGCTAGATGGGACTTTGGTATGACAATTCTCAAGGCAATCCCAAGTTATCAAGTTTCAAGGGTTTGAGATAAATTATTACACCCCAGAGAATAGAAGCAAGTTGGTGGTGAGTAGTCGGATGTCTGTCACAGCTTACATTTGTAGCTGGGCAGTTATGGTTGAGGCACACCTAATCAGCTGCTAGTCAGAGGGGATTCTTTGCCAGGACTTGTTTTATGTGCTGGTATTTGAACCTTGATTAGGTATACTCAAAGTTGTCCTGTCTTACCTTACTCCCTTCCCTGTCTGAAAATAACATTGGTTTCTTTCCCTGGAGAAGTAAGTCTTGGCTCTCTGCTGTCCTAGAATTGCCCACAAGAAGAAAAAATAAAGACCAAAATGAACAATGAATGTAGCTGTTTTTCCCAATTATTCTGTATATGATTTATTGCTTTATTTTCAAGACATGAATAATGCTGTTAATGTGAATATATTGAATGGAACACCTTATTATCATGGTGACTTTCTCTTTTCATCATGTGTAAGAGCAGTAGATTTGCATCTATTTGACATTTGAAATGTTCTGCCTTTGGCTGATCCGCAGCTCTGTGCAGCATGATCCAGACTAAGAAAAGCCCATTTCAGTTCTTAGGACAGGTGCAAGATTAAGCATCAAGCATCTCACTTCTGAAATTGCTCATGATTGTTTTTTCCTCCACAAATGTCTGCATAGCTAGCAATTAGCTGCATCCAGAGATCAAAAGCTAAATTGTCTCAGACAGAAATTGCTGTATCAGACCTTAGTGCTGCTTGTACTGTACTTTAATAATCAGGCACTTCCACTGATCTTTCTTTGCTTGAAGGTGAAACAGGCAGGCTGGGCTTGCTCTGCAGCCAGGGAGAACAGAAAGGGAAAGAAAGGACTGCACGATGAGTTGGGGAGAAGCACAGTTTTTATGGTCCTGAGATTATAGCACTACAGAAAAATGTTGCTCTGGAGGGCTAGAAGAGTGAGAGAGGGCTTCTCACTGGACTTGCAGACCAAAGTGCCACAGATGCCTCCTGTGTGATGGTGCAGGGGGAAGCCCTGCACTGGCTCCCCTCTGGCATGTTATGGAGCCTGGGGCTGGCCATCTCCTTGCAAGACAGGAGGTGACAGCTCCATCCATCCAGCTGGGGGAAAATGGACCCTGCAGGGTGAGGCCTGAGTGAGGCCCCCCTCACGCTGCAGGCAACGTGGGCTCAGGGAAGCAGAGGGCTCAGTGCCTTGGTGACTTTTTCCCTGTGATTTGTAGAGAAGCTCCTGATGCCTTCACCCTTAATTGCCTTAATTAGTCCATTATCCTCCTCTAGGGGAATTTTCCACAGAAAGAGAAGATGTCACTACTTGAAATGTTTGACTGGTAGACCAAAAACTCCACTTTCAGCTTTTTTCTTTTATTTTTACCATATTCTTAGTTGAGCTATTATATTGACAATTTAGCATCTAATCCTATTGCTCTAATTCAGTCATTTGCCTGTGCATTAGGATAAGAATGATTTGCATAACAGTCTTCAGTCTTCTGTTTAGCAACAAAATATTCTGATTTTTGCTTGAATTAAGTGGGATCAAACTGCGAACAGACTGGAGAGTGATCCCAGGGGATCTGCACTGATTCTGGCACTGCTGGGGAGGATGTGGCTGCTCCATTTTCCTGCAGGCTGTCTTGCAGGGAGCTGGGGCCTGCTGGCAAATGTCCCCTTGTGGGAAATTTGAAAAAAGAATTGGAAAATATCTTGCTTGCCCCAGTCATGAGTGGTTAGATTCCACTTACCAGTATTTATCACTTTCTGCACTACTGATAAGGATTGTTTTAGCAAGTTGGCCTTTATTTGCTGTTTTCCTTCCTTAGAGCAGAAAAGGTTTGTAAATGTGTTGTAAACCTTCCACTGAACTGGCAGGACTGATAGTTTTTTACTTTCAAGGGGACAGTTTCCAAAGAGATATCTGCATCAGATTTTCCTGGTGAGAGCTGGAAGTGTTCATTCCTTATTTGAAGACTGGAGACCTTGGCATGGTCAGAGTCACTGTAGGTGCCCCCCACAGCCCATTACTGAGCTGAGGATGCCCCTGCCCCATTGCCCAAATAATCTTGCCCCCACATGCTAAAGCACAGCCATCTCCCCACATTCTGTGTAAAACACTTTGTAATTCTGAGATGTCATCCATCCAATTCACCCAAATTTTCAGTTTCTTCTGCCTGGCTTTTTTTTTTTGTTTAGCAACTAGATTTTATACATGGACTGCTCTGTAGAAATTTTACATTCATTTTCTGTGGCTGGCAGATAACATTTTCCCGACTGATTAAGTATCCAGACTTACAAAGGTAGAGCTGCCGTATGTGACTGTAGGCACCTGAAAAGTTGTAACCCCCTATGGCAGATCATTATGTTCAGATCAATAAGAAAATAACTTTTTCCCTTTTTTTGTAATACCTTTTTTTCTCCCAGTGTCCAGATGCTTCTCAGGGAGGTGTTTTCAGAGAAAGCTGTCATTCCCCTAACACAAAATTGCATTATCAAACAACTTCTGCTGTTACTACGAAAATGCTGAAATGATATGCAAATCTAGACATTAAAGACAACTTCCTGAATAACTGGGGTAGATTTCTTCAAAGTTTCCTGTTTTGAACTGTTCTTCTTTTCCTAGGAAAGAATATAGACGTAAAGGAATATTTCTGCATAGAGCCTGTTTTTCCAACTCTCCCTGAACTTTCGTGCATATCCTCCTGAGGAGGCCTGTGGGATCATACCATTTGCAGATGTCCACATCATCTGATATTCTCCATTGTATTTTAACATATAAGTTTTTATTAGAATGTGATCTATCTATTTAATTAAAATTACTACTCTGTGAGGGGAAAAACTGGATGTTTTTATTTTCCAGAGGATATTGATAGCCTGGGGTTTGCTTGTTGGAAGAATACATTTCAATGTTTTCTCCTCTTTCCTGCTAAATTATATGCAAACACTCCTTCTGAAGCTAAGCAAAGTCCATTTTCCATTTTGAATATAATGATAGGGTGTCCCTGTCTGCATGTCATCACTTCCATGTATTTCCCATGGTCCTATTTTAGCATCTCCCCATGCTGTGGGGTGGATGCAGGAGCAGCTACTGATGCCTCACCATCCCTTTGTGCCCTCCAGAACTGATGCCTAGAGAGGCTGACCTGGAGCAGAGACTAGACAGAGAAAAAGTATAAAGTAGGTATTTGTTAAAAGGGCTCAGTGGATACACCATGGGTGGTACAAAAGCCTAAATGGGCTATACACGAGATGAAACCCAAAATGGTCACAAAAATGGACAATGGATCATGAGTTCTCACACTTTTAGAAGTTTTGGTCCATTAACATATTAGAGTCAATTGTCCAGTTATAGCTTCAGGTTATAAAGCTCCATCCTCCTTGTTTTTCTCTCTTTTATTCACCATTGTTTGTGCTCTTGGGCCTGAAACTTGTATCCGTTGTCCTTGGTCTCAAGCTAGAAAAGGAATTGTTTTTTCTACCTACTCTGTGAAGAGAGCTTACCAATATGAAACCCAGAACCACACACCAAAACAGCACAAAATCTGAAAAATACAAAAGCTAAAACTTAAGGCATCACTAGCAGGGCGGCTGGGCACCCTGGAGGAGGAAGGCTGGCTCAGGGGCTCAGGGACTGCCCAATCCTGGCGTAGTATAGGGGGTTTGGAGCTTCATCCCACTGCTGGCTCCCTTGGTGCTGCTGAATGAGGGGAGAAGCAGAGAAAGTGGTAGGTCTCTTATGAACCATTGGGTCTTTAGGATGAGTTTTGTAGCATTTAACGCCTCTATCTCTCATTTATTACCTCTGGTAATTTCAGACTAAGGAACTGGCATGCTCAGACAACGGAGAAGCCCCATCTGCAGCAGGTTTGGGTCACTACGGCACTGATCCTATTCATTACACAGCCACTGCCAATGGCACTTGTTAACACATCTCACCATCCTGGCTGGGAAGCAGCCAGGTCTCCACAGTGTCCCAGGCTCAGGCCTTTGGCTGCATTACATAAATTAATTCCTCTTAATGGATCATGTTGTTTTTCTTCTGCACTAGAATCTACCCAGGAAGAAAAAGTGGTCCCCCTGGTTCATAAAGGGTTAATATTTTCTTTCCCAGGCCCTTTATTTTTATTTTACTTCCATGGCCTTAGTCAATACCATAAAGCTCCCAAATCCCTGGCAGTCTTTACCACAGAGATAACCACACAATGAACCTATCTGCACATCACAAAAAGCCGACAGTAAATTTACAAGTACTCCATGGGATATGGGGCCTCGTTGCTGATAACCAGCTTTGGCACTGAATTGGAGCTGTACACTTATGCCTGCTTTGTTGTGTTGTGTTTTTCCCGGCAGATAGCAGCTCCTTGTGGGAAAAGGCAAGGACCACTGCTGGAGCTCACTCAGCGCCCTTGAAAACACATCTGTGCTCTGTCTCAGCTCTCCTGCCCAGTTTAGTCAGCTCTGGTGTTTGTTCCTCTGTCTCTTTTTGTGCCTCCTTTCCCTTGTCTCTGCTAATAATTTCACATTCTCTCTATCTTATGGGCCAGAGATAATTTCTATTGAAACTGGCTGAGTTGCACAAATTGTGAGATGTTTTTCCATGGTACTCTGGTTTTAATCTGTGTTGATGTTAAGATCCTCTTCTCTGCTGAATGATTGCTGGAGTGTGAAGCATCTGCTTAGCTGTTACGTAAAGAAATGCATTTATTAGGTAGTTAGTGTAATCACATAATCTTGACAGACACCAGTGGCTGCAGTCACAGTTCCATATTTTATAAAGCGGGAGGATATATAAGCAGGCAGGCAGCAAAGCAAAAGTAGGCACATTTCTGCTGCTGAGGGACACCTTTTTAGGAATATGTCTCCAAAGTTGGTTTTCTGGAAAAAAACATAGGGTCATTAGCTCTCTGTGAGTGCAGCAACTGAGGCAGGGGTGGAGTGGCCACTCTGTGCCCAGTTTTGTGGCTGGAGGGGCACTAAGCAATGTGCAGGACAGGGGCAGAGACAGGGCTGGTTGGCTGGAGAAGGGTGACAATCACCCTCGATCATTTTATCTAGTGGGAAGCGGTGATGTCCATGCAGGAGGTGGGGATGGAGCAGGGCCAGGAATCATTCCACAGGATGGCCAAGTCTGGATGGAGGGGGGTGAGTGGTCAGGTGGAGTTTTGGAACATCCTTGTTGAGGTGTTCAGCAGTGAGTGGTTCCTTCAGACACAGTTGGTGACCCGCAGGCCGTATCAATTTGTTACTGCCCTGAATGGAAAGGAAATATTTCAATCCCTTGTGCTGCTCAACCTGCAGCAGAGTCGATTTCAAATGTACACCACTCTTAGCAAGGTGTGTGCAGGAACAGGCAGGGGCTGGGATGAATGTGTATGGGGAGATCCCTGCACATGCGTTCTTGTCAGGACTCCCTCTGCTGCACTGCCCTGCACTGATGAGCGATGGGGCCTATTGGGAATCAATTCCACTGGAACAAATCCCAGAGATTCTGAGCTAATTGTGCACAATTGCCCCAGGGGAGGAATTTCCTCAAACCATTTCAGTGCATAGAGCTGATGGAGGCCACAGGCTTGTTTTGTTTCCTTCACTCAGGCAGGAGCCAGAGGCTGTCACCCACAGATCTCTGGGTTCACTTTGCACACAGGACTCCAGTCCAGAAATTGAAATAGTATGCATTTGTGGGAGAGGTGCAGGGTAGAAGTCTCATTAAGCATTTTAGTCATGCAAAAATGTCACCTTTGATTTTCAGAAAGCTGCTACCCCCTTACCATCTGCTCCTGGTGCCACTTCCCTCCCTGGAGACACCCAACAAAATAATAATATGGATTTTTGCATGTGAGCTGGAGATGATCAATAGCAATCTTTCCCACAGCAGCAGCACAGTATGTGAAGCACAGTCTGTAACATTAGAGTATAGGAGGCTCAAGAGAGACAGAAGCAATGCCCTCCACTTCCTTGTTGCCCACCTTCTCCTCCCAGTGCTCCAGAGACCAGAAATTCTTGCTGCTGTGCTTGTGGTCTGTTTCCCCAAGGTAAAATGAAAGCAAGAAAGGCCGAGCTACCTGCCTGCTCTGAGGAAAGTGGTTGCTTATGGTGGACAGGCTGGAAAAATAGTTTTCTTTCTGTTTCTTCTGTTTCTTAATGTTCTCTGTTATACTATCAAGACCTGCAGTGATTTGCCATCTCAGTGCCAATCAGGGTAGCTAAATCTGTTGACTGCTTTGTTATACATATCCAGGATGCTGTTCACCCACAGAGGATGCCAGCAATTTGTATAAAGTATGAGTGACTTCTTTGGGCCAATTCCTTTTTTAAAATATTTCTGCATCACCTGAACTCTCAGTATGCATTGCCAATATTTCTGAGATTTCTGGAAGGGATAACATCAGCACTGAATGATTACAGAGAAAATCAAATGGGTCTATGTATTTTTCTAAATTATTCAAGGGTGTAAGGGTGTTTCATGCAGCATGAGTGAGCTCTGAAACTGTCCATATGTGAGCCTACCATCACGATGGAGTAATGGTGGGAGAGCTTTTGGAGGAGCTGCTCCTCTTTTCCTTAAGCTGTCACTGTTGATGATGATAAGGCAAAAATATTTCTAATTTATTTTTCACTTTTCTGGTGGTATATAACAAGACAACCCACCACCCCATGATACTTTTTCTGTGCTCCCCTGTCACAACAGAGGAATGAAACTGGAATAACTCAAATGGATGTGTGAAATAGTCTCTCAAGTGTCACATGGTAGTCAGACATAGCATCCAATTCTTACCTCAAATACCATATTAATCTCTTTCTGAATTTAGAATTAATTATAACAAGATGACAGAGCTCTAGAGATTTCTGAAAAATAAATATGTTATCAGTTTGCTCTGAATTTTCTACCTCTCTAGTGCATGTTGAAGCAAAAACCCTTTTAAAGTGTGTTGTAATCTGGTATCACACGTTTCTCAAATTAGCATTTTCTGTAGCACCATGTATGAATTAGAATTCTGTTGATACCAATTTTTATACTAAGCTGGTTATGTGATACATTAGATGTATGCCATTGTGTCCATTAGCATGGATTTATTTTCAGCAAGTAAAATGTTTGCAGTTTAAAGGATTTTGCTAGCTGGTGATGTTCACTTTGCTATGCATGGATGGATAGTGAAGAAGGTGTCTTTTCATTTAAATGTGTTACCCTTTGGATAGGTCCTAATTTGCTTCACTCTGTTTACAAGGTGTAAATACATCTCTAAGGAATTCTTTTGCCAATCAAAACCACTTTGCAGCACAAAACCACATGATGAAATAATGGCAGTTTCAGTAAATTCATGTTAAAAATTAGCACTGTAATTTCTAACATATCTTAATATTTTTGTGATTTTTAAGCATCACACTTTATTCCATTTTTTTCCACACTCCCACTTCTACCGTCCCAGTAACATGCTATTGTTCTAGGGAATGTTACAAACACATCACAGGAGGATCTGTACTCTCAGTTCACCTGCCACATGCTGAGTAATAACATCAAAACAGACTAATCTTGTGGAAGTAAACTGACTTTCTGTTCAGAGCGATATTTACAGAGATGTGAGAACTGCAGCCAGTGCTCTCATCATGTGTGTGAAGGATTATCTTTCTGCTGCCTCTAATTCCTCCCCTCCAGCAATTTCAGCTCTGTCCTCCAAGTTTTGCCCAGTGAAGCTGCAAGGAAGGGGCTTCACAGCTCTTTGAGCCTCGTGCATGTTTGTGCTGTGTTGCAGAGAAAGCTGCTCTGGGAAGGTAGGCTCTCACTGTCAAGTGGCTGACAGCCACTGTAGGTGGCTACAAGCCAGCACTGGGCTATATGTGTCTATCCCATATGGATACTTTGGGTGCATCAGTGGACCTGTGGACTAGTTTCAAATTTTAGATGCAAGTGGGTGGAGGCACTGCATTTGGAGAGGTGAATGCTTTGGGGATCAGGATGTGCCCTCTCTTTAACCAAATGAGTAGCTGATTAGCTGACCAAGTCCACAAGGTAGTGCTTGGCCTTGCAATACCTTGCTTGTTCCTCTGAGGAGCTGAAAAATATTTGTTTTGATTAGAGGGTGGCCGAACTACCTCAGGAACACATCATAGGGAGGAGAAAAAGAGACACAGTTGTATCAAAAGGAAAGTTAGACCCCCTTGGAAGAGATTGACTGTAGGGGTTCCTGTGTTTTACCATCCTTGGGTGCTCTCCAGCCAGCTCTGGAGAAAGGCCAGAAGGGAGGGAGAAACACAGAGACCTTACATATTTTTACTAGCTGAATCTTAAGTGTAGTTTTCCTTTGTATCTTTACCTATGCCTTCAAAAGAATAAACTATCCCATCTATTCTGAACATTGTGCTTAAATGTTTCTTCATTCGTGCAGCTTGATTTAAGGATGGTGTGAAAGTAATTGGACTGTGAGCTCTCTTCCAGCAAAATACTGCCAAATCCATACTGTGATGCAGCAGCAAGTGTCCATCTCCCCTCTCTGAGGGTTTTGCTTGCTCCCCTTCACATCATCATCTTTCAGGAGAGAGGAATGTCTCTCCCTGAGCGTGCTACCTAGCAAGGCTTCAGCAGCTCCCCATGCCTGTGTGTGAGCATCCACACCCTGTTATGGCATTGCTTGACCACAGGAGCTCTCCCCAAGGCAGAAACAGTGAGTTTCCTGGGTTGATAGCCTCAGAAAAACCAAGCCTGGCAGGAATCTCCACTTGTATCTGGATGTTATGCCTGTGCCTTGCACCAACCCCTGCACAGGAGACCCTTGCTGTAAGGATGTCTGCCCTCTTATTTGGCTGTCCCTGGGGATGTGTGTGGGCCCACATGAGGCTCCAGTCACAATACGAGCAGCTGATGAGTAGATTTTGTTTATCATATTGTAAAGGTCAAAACTGTGCTGGCTTTGGCAGAGCAGTGCACATAGTTTGATCTGAGGAATGTATCTGTATAATTTTCCTTTCTGAAGAATTTCTCAGTGCATATGTTGTCTGCTAGTGCACCTAGCAGTTGTCATTGGCAGGCTAAAATCATGGTCTGCTGTGCAGTGTATGAAATGATAATCATAAAAATAAGTGATGGGTCCAGGGTACAAGGTGAGACCCTGTGGAGTAGGTGTGGGAGGATCCCTGCAGCATTCAACAGCCTTTGGACATCACTGTCCAGAGCTGATGGAATGCTGGTAAATGGCACCTAGAGACTGTACAACACCTACTCTGGGATGTTCACAGGGTCGCTTGAGGGTGGGCAGGCCTTATGACTGAGGAAGAATCAGAGACAGAGGAAGAGGGATCAAAGATGATTGAGAAGGACCAAGTCCGGGAAAACAGGGAATAAGGGATAAAAGGGGACAGATATCGTGGACAGGATGGCAAGTGTTCTCACAGCTGATTGACTCTTCTGCATGTGTGTGCTTTCAGTGCCAGATGTGGGAGTCAGCCCATGGTCAAGAGGTCACCTGCTCAACTAGGATCCTGGCACGTGGGAAGGACACACCATGTACAGTTTTCCTTGGGGACTTGTGTGTGTGTTTGTCTGTGTGTGTTTGTGGTGTTTGTGCACAAGAAGCTCTGAATAGGAGCTGGAGCAGGGTTGGGGCTTGTAAGGCAGCCAGGGAGGCTGGGGATCCAGGGCTAGCTACTGCAGAGACTGCCTGGGGCCACTTACTGGAAGGAGAGGAGAACAACAACCAGGCCATACTTCCCATTTGGATGAGCAGTCTATGTGTGTTGGGAATAGAAGCTTAGCCATGTTGCTAGGTGGATATGGGGACACAGAGCAGCAGCAGCAGCCTCAGATCTGTCAAACCACCTCTTCAGCAGCTCTGAGCACTGGGATTATTCAGTAATTCACTGGTTACCTGAATATTGGAGTAGGGATCATTTTTATCAGTGCTGCTGCAAGGAGGCTGAAAGCCTGGATTAACATTCCACATAATGTTGACAGTAGAGATATAGACTGAAAAAAATAGGATATAACTCAATCAGAGTGAATCTAAGGTGGGTGAAAATATAGATTTAAATGGAAATAGACAGCAGTACACAGATGCAGTATTAAGTGACAGCCTACCTGCCTACAACACATGAATGAGACTGTAAGGTGGCAAGGAGACACATGATACACATTTTCTGCTTCATCAGAAAAAAAAGTTCCTGAAACTACTTGGTCCAGTTTTGGACACTGCATCTCAAAAAGAGGGTGTCTTACTTGATTAAAGCCAAGAGGACAGTGGGAGTAGTGCAGTAGACTAGAAAACATGAAAAAAATTTGGACAAACTGCTTCTTTAGCCAGAGAAGAAAATTCCAGCTGGAGATAGGATGACCTTGAATCCAAAACAAGTTGTGGTAGAGGGGCTGTTGCACCTAATGTCCTTGGACAGGCAAGAAATTCTTGATTGGTGCCAAGGGAGACATGGAAACTCTGGAGCAGATCCAGCAGAGACCTGCTATGTTGGTCAAAGCTGTAGAGTATATCTCTCACCAGGAAAGGCTGAGAGAGTTCAGCCTCAAGATATGAAAACTGAGAGGGGACCTCATCAATGTCCTAAGTATCTGCAGGGAGGATGCCATGAGAAAGGACAAAGCTCTGCTTGACGGTGCCCTGCAACAGGACAAGAGGCAAGGAGCAGAAACTGATGCCGAGGAAGTTCCACCTGAATATGAGGAAGAATTTACTGTTCAAGTGACCACACACTGGAACACATTGCCCAGAGGGCCTGTGGAATTTCCCTCATTGGATATACTCAAGAACTGCCTAGACATAATCCTGTGCCATGTGCTCTGGGGTGACCCTTCTTGAGCAGGTTGGTGGGACCAGATTGACCCTCTGTGGTCCTTTCCAGCCTTACCTGTTCTGTGATTCTGTAAACCAGGCAGGGAATGGAAGAACCACAGAGCCACAGAGGTGGACAGGTGAGGCTGTGGGACCAGCTGCCAGTTCCCTGGGCTGGTGGGGTCTCCAGTGCCCCGGTGTTGGCATTATCATGCAGGCACTTACCAAAGGTGGCCCTAGCACACAGCACCCCTCACAGCGCATTGTCCTCTGTGGATACCTTGAGGATGTCACATTCCCCAGTCTATGTGTGCCATTGGTGGGAACACAGGCCAGGGTCTCCTTTCTTCACTGGCAGAAATGTACAGACCACAGCAAGATTAGTCAGGAAAGCACCAGGCCTCCCAGACTCTGGGCTCACTGTCAACTGAAAGTCATGCTTCCCTCTGAAACTCTGCTGACCTGATGCTTTGTGGGAAACAAAGGGCTATTGAAAGCTGCTTCTGCAAGAGATGAATGCAGGAAAGTGTTTGCTGCCTCCAGGCTTAGTATATAGGTCAGGTAAAAAGTACAGTTGTTACTAACCCCTTGTAAATAAGTAATTAGGGCACTTAATGTAATTGAGCAGCATAATGAATAGTAGCAATAGAAATGAATTGCAAAACGTTTCTGTCCTTCAGAGAAATGCATAGGTACGCAAAAAGCATTTGCTGGTATATTACCGTGTTTGTGAGTGAGAGTAGTTATCAGGGAGACAGAAAGAAATCTTAGGTTTTCCACTCCGGTGTCCTGCTGGGGCAGATTTGGTTCCAGCAATGCACTTTACAGTATTTTGTTACCAGAACTATCAAAGGTGGGTGAAATATATACTTTTTAGACTCAGGTCCAAGAGGCTCAGTGGGTGTAGGCTGACGGAGTGCGGCTGAAGGCAGCAGAGGTGTGCCAAATTATGCTGTCTGAATTAGCTAATGCACGCTCGGGGCAGCACATCCTGCTGGGCCCCGCCAGCCTCTGCGAGCTCAGCAGATTTTGTCATCACTTGGAAAAGACGGTGGCAGGTTTTGGCTGTGTCCTGCCTCTACCACCACCCTGCCTTTCAGTTTCTTCCTGGCTCTGTCCTCCAGCCCTATAACAGGGTAGCATTTCCCTGACTCAAAAGCTGCTGTTATGAGTCAGTCTGTTAAAAGGGTCATGAAGTGACTGGGTATCACAAGGAGAGAAACCCTTTAATTATCTAATGTTAGGCTATCGGAAGCTGTTGCTTCAGAGGGTTAGATATATCTGGACTTCTGTAGGCTGAACTGTGAAGATATAGTTTCTGGCATATAATAAATGTTTACAGAAGTTTCATAGATGTAGCTCCTGAATTACTATGCGAATGGAATATTCATGAAGTACAATCCTAAGGGAAGCAGAGTATCTGGATATTTAGCTATTCCACCTTTTTCTTTAATTAAAACCTAACTTTATTTCCTGATAATATTTCACCTCCTGTGCTTGCTGAAGGTCTAACAAAGCTGCTCTTCAACTGTATAGCACAGCCTATACATATATGTTCGTGCTTAGCTGTGGTCAGTCCTGCGTAAGGATGAATGGGCAGTATGGTCCCAACAGTGTTCTTTTGGTGAAAAACCAGAAGATGGTCCTTCTTCCTGCAGACAGGTCATAGATGGTGTTACCTCTCAAGCCTAGGCCCAACCTTCTGCACCCCTGTGATGTGCTCACTACGCCCACATATACCCCAGCGCCCAAGATGTTGCTCCTGACAAGGATCAAGGATACCCCAGGAGAGCTGGCAGTCTAGTACATTTGGGATGGTATTTTATATGCTTATCTTTAATATAGTCCCCCAGGGTGACTTACATATTTCTAATTTATTTTATGTATAATCCTCTGTGCAAACTACAATTACAGATTTCTGTGCTGTCCAACAATGCAGTTGTAAAGTATGACAGTAAATAATATCTGAGTGAGTGAGAATACGCATTTTCAGTTCAGATTTGAAAAGAGATGGGGAGTCAATCAGGCACGTAAATGTATTTAATCTTCATAAAGGAACTTGTGCTCCAGAAGGATTTTACCAGTTATTAGGGTTTCCCCTTTAGGCTACAGAGGATCAAAACTGCCTGGAGTCCTGGGCTGCAGCCAGGTTGCAAGCAGTCAACCCACACCACCATCCATCCAGGGGAAGGAGCAGAAGAGACTTCAGTGCATGGCAGGATATAAAACAGGTGCAATGTAGGGCAGAAAACCTTCCCCTGCTGAGTGTCTCCTTCCTCCAAGGTGCAGTGTCATTGCTGGGAGTGCTCTGCAAAAGAGCGTTACTCACCCTGGCCTCTTTGCTCTGGTTTCTAACAGCTTATCAGGTGTCTGACTGCAGCAGCTCAAGTTGCAAAGTCGAGGGAACACTCAAGCCAGTGTTAGGAGTAGCTATGCATGCACATAAATCATGCACATGAGTCCTAAACCATATACAGAACTGCAAAAGACCCAAGAAAGTAGTTTCTACAGTTCAAATAATGACTATTGTATTTTTAAAAATATCTAGGTTACCTAAGGCTTATTTGAACCAATCTTAAAAGACAAAATCATATGATGAAATAAAATTAAGCCTGCTAAGTGGAACAGCATTTGGCAAATAGCCTGTTTTATAAAACAAAAGGGTGATAATTCCTGTCTGATGCATAATATTGGTCTAAAAGGAAAGACTCTCTCGATTCAACAAAGAGCTAATTAAAGATATTTGTGAATACAAATAGGGTTGTTTCATGGAAGTTTTCAAAGGAATTAGTATTTTTTTCTTTCTTGAACTTTTAGCTGAATGTGGGCTGAAGTATTTCAGGACTAGGTTAAACGTTTTTTAAAATGTGCCCTTTTAAAGCCCTCTATCCTCTAGGTTTTTGGTGTCATGTCTTTCTGCTTCTAAGTAAATGAGAAATCTTTGAACTGCTGTAGTTGTGTGGCTTGTTTATGTGCTTTTATAAGTTAAAGCCTTCTGCATTCACATTTAACTGTTCAGGAAATATATTATTTTCCCTGAAATAAGCTTAGACAAATGCTTTCTGTTCTCCCAAGCCAGGAGTCCCTCAGGTATTTACGCTTTAAATAATCTCTCTGAATGGATGAAAAATGCCTTGTAACTTCCCAGCCAGCAGGGCGGGTGGGATAGTCTGGTGGGTTTTAGGCAAAGTAGTTTTCTCTTGACCTGTGCCCTGTTCTTGGGTTCCCAGGGACTGGAGAGGATGGTATCCCGGCACTTTGTAAGAGCCCCAAGGCTTTGAGCACTGCTACCATCTGTTTAGGCATCCTCTTCCTGGTCATCTTCTGCTTTGTTTTTCCTCCTTACACTTAGAGTTTTTCCTTCCTACACTAAGACACCCCAAAAGACAGATGAGGAGCCTTCTCAGGAGCCCAGCTGCTCTGTGCAGCACCCCGACTTGTGCCGTGCCCGCGGTGCTCTCGGTGAGCAGCCACACAAAGTGCTTCTCTCCTGCAAGGGGGGCACAGGCTCCAGGCGGGTCCGGACAGGTGGCAAAACGCACGCAGCCAAACGCATTCAGACCCTCCGGGGACGGGGGATCTGGTTACAAGAACCACGTAAATCCCCAGGTTTTCTTATCGGTCGGGCCCCAGCTGTCTGTGCCGGCTGTCTCCCTCCCTCCCTCCCCCCAGCCTGTGGGATGTGAGGTGGGCGGTGGTGGGCAGCCCGGGGATGCGCCCATTAACAACACGGCTGCTGTGAGGAGGGCTTTGCTTTTCCAGCGACTTAGCCCACGCAGAATGATTTGATGCAGAGAGCTGCGCCTCACCTACCTCGTGCTTTAGAGCTGTGCATGGTTAAACAGGCTTTGAACCCCATTACATGACCTTTTGGGTCCTTGCCTGTCAATTGAATTGCTTCCCAGACGCTGCTCTCCCCATTTACAGCTAGCACCAGACCTTGTCATCTCCGTAAACTATCATGTGAGTGTGACCTGCTGCCATTATAAGTGGAACTTGGCTGTTACCAGCTATCCCTACCCGTATTCCTCCTTTACTGTGAGAGCTGGCAAAACCAGATGTGTTCACAACTTGTTTTTTGTGTCTCTTCCCCAAAATAGCCTAAAATCCAAACCTTGGATTTTTCTCCTTGACTACAGACATACCAATAAAGACAGATTATTGTTTGCAATTTGGTCTTACCATGCTTAATTTGCCTTGCACCAGTGTGTAACACTCTGTCAAAATTCAAGGCCATCTCTGTGAGTTGTCTGGGGACAAAAAGCCGTAGTGCCTTATGTCCCTCATATCTGTCCCCGGAATAATCAGGTTATAGGCATTTGCTCTCAATGTGCAAAGGCATGGGAAAAAAAAGGAACCAGATAGGAGACTTCTAGGGCCCCATCCTCCTCCGCCTGGGTAGCCTCCACTTCTCTGCAGCATTCTGTAGGGTTCATGTGCTATGAATCATCCATGGTTTGTATGCTTTGCATTTCTTAAGGCCTGAGGTTTGTGTTATAAGGTCCTTTATGTCCTACTGCAATTTCCATGTTAAGTAATAAGAGGATAATTATTTGGTGATGTTTATTCTTCCTATTACATTTGTTGAGGTTTAACCCCAGCCAGCAGCCAAGCCCCACACAGCTGCTCATTCACTCCCCCACCAGCAGGCTCAGGAAGAGAATCAGAAGGCTAAAAGTTCAGATAACTCGTGGGTTGAGATAAAAATGGTTTAATAGGGACTGCAAAAGCTGTGTATAAAAACAAAGCAAAACAATGAATTAATTGACTTCTTCCCAAAGGGCGGGGAAGTGTTCAGGCATCTCCAGGAGAGCAGTGACATGGAGCATAGTAACAGTGACATGGGAAGACAAACACCATCACGTCAAATGTTCTCCCCCTTCCCTCCTTCCCCTCACTTCATGTACTGAGCAGGATGTCACATGGTCTGGAATATCCCTTTGGTCAGCTGGGGTCACCTGTCCCAGCTGTGTCTCCTCCCAACCTCCCAGGCACCCCCAACTCCCTTGCCAGGGTGGAATTATAAAAGCAGAAAAGGCCTTGGCTCTGTGTAAGCCCAGCTCAGCAATAACAAAAACATCTCTGTGTTATCAACCCTGTGTTCAGCAGAAATCCAAAACACAGCCCCAAACCAGCCATTTGTGAAGGAAATTACCTCTAGCCCAGCCAGAACCAGCACAGTATGAATACAATTATTCAAAAAGACCTAAGCAAACAAAGTCCTTTAATGTGAGAAAATTATATCAAAATTGACATCAATTGTACTGTTTTCAGGGACTCTGGAAAGGGAATCAAAGTATGTTTTAGACGTCTATGGGTTTTACCTCTGAAAAGTAGAAGGAACAAGACTCACAGTCAAGTTTATAGGTTTGGGGTTTTTTTTGCACATCTATAAGATGTTAATGGTAAGTGAAAATACTGTCGATTTGAAAACAAATAAGAATGTTTTTTCTGTTCTGATAACTAGTTTATTTGAGATGCACAACAAATGCCAAAAGAAAGCAATTTTTCATAAGGAAAATTCCTGTTGTGAGATCTGCAACAATTTATTCTTTCAACCATGATCACTCTTTGTATTCATGTGTGTTATAAGACAAAGTCAAGAGCACTTTTGCCTACTGTTTTGACATATATTGGTGCTTGTCCACCCCACAAAATATTTGGTGTGTTAGAAGGGCATGTCTGTCCCACTCTGTGATCCTCTTGGCATGGTTTACTGTAGAGAAAACAATTTTTCTGTGTAATGAGAGCAGAGCAAACTGGTGTTTGCATTTGAGTGCCATTAATGCCTTGTTTTCTTGTGATGAAACAAGTCCAAGGTTGACCTGTTAATCAATGCTGTCAAAATGCCTTTCAAAGGATGATGTCTTTCCTTTTTCTTTCTCTCCCTTTTCTTTTTTTTTTTTTTTTTCTCCAGCTGCATGTTTTGGGAAGGGGAAATATGAATAACATAATAACATGACTCCGTTGGGTCTGAAATGACCTGGTACGGTCCCAGCCCTTTTGGCCAGCAGTGCTGCCACAGCTGAGGACTGGACCTGCAGCTTTCTGATTTTTGAGAAGCCCTCCTGTCCAAAGAAGAAGGCTGAGTCTCTGGCTTGTTTTACATGAGCTGACACAATTAGCCTGTGTGGTTGAAGAAGCTTCAAATGTAAAGTTTTTCATAAATAAATAATAATAAATAAAAATTATCAACAACCCTTTTAATGACAAAGGTTATTGTGACTTGCAAATGAAGAATTCCTTTACAAGTTTCTGAAAACTATCCCTGTATTTAAAAAAACCAACTGAATTGCAGAAACTTAGTTGAAAGCTGCTTTTCTGTTTGGTGCCATGGCTGCAAAGGCTCAGCTTGGGGGCAAGGCTGGGGTTAGGGAAACCAGGTGCTGCTTTTGACTTGGCTGCTAATAGAATATAATTAAACTAAATCACTAATAGCATTGAACTAAATCACTTATCTCTGTTTTGCCTTCCACCTCCTTGAATTTCTGACCTTGGTGGGTGCAGCTTTGGTATAGGCTACAGCATCTCAGCAGAGCCCTGCACATTTCAGTTCGTGATCATTAGGTGATCTCAGCGTGGCCCCTGGTAAATCACAGATTATTACATTGTCTGGTGGCCTCCCTGCTCATTCTTGGGATGAAGGAAGGTGCTAGTGAGGCTGAGCCACCTCACACCCCTAAGGCCACCCCAGCAACCAAACAGCATGCAGTCCAGGCTGTGCTTGGTGCAGAGGTGATGGGACACTGCTGTGACATCCCTGGTAGCTGGATTGTGTCCTTCAACAAGGTCAAAAGCTGTCGGAATTGGAGGTACAGAGCATTTTCAGACTCCTGTGCGTGCAGGCTCAAAGATAGAGACGGATACAATGTTTGACTTGAGACCATGGAGAAGGCTCAAAGAGTTGCAGTAAAAGTTACACAGACAAGAAGTAAAATGTGGGTTTATAGTTTAAGTAGAAATATGCCTTAAGTAAGCAAAAATATGCTTTATGTTAATGAAAAAGTATGTTAAGTAAGATCGTAGAAGATGTTAAAGTTTAACAATAGAACTTATTACAGAGTTAGTGAGAAACTTAGGGTGTATCAATATAAGTTTTTGTAGTGTTTTATGATTGCAAAAGAAAAGATGCATTGCAGTAGAGCTATGTAAAACAAAGCAGTTGATGATTGGTGTAGAAGTTATTAGTAAGCTTTGTGGAAATATTTGATTGGCTATGAAATGCTTAAAAGGCCTTGTAACTAGAATGAACTCGGCTTCTGACATGCAGGCGTTACATGTAACACCTTTAATGATACTGACTGTCCTATAAATCATTCTTTATAATGCCTCTCAGTTGACCCCATCTCTCAAACCCCAATAAAAAGCCACCTCACTTCCTCCTCTGCATGCACTGACCATGACCTCTGTTTTTCTATTGACACATGGCTCTCCCCATCCCCCTTCAAGGCGAGCTGCAGACTGAGCCCGTATGGCATGTGGGAGCCAGCCTTTCCCTGCATCCCACCTGAATTACCCAGTTAGGCTGGTAGCTCCCTGCAAACCCAAAAAACCACTGAGATGTGGCATTCAGCTTGGTTGATTTGGCAGCCACAAGCCTGTCCTGCTCCTTCTCAGTGCTGAGTGACCAGTACAGTGTCTTCAGGCATCTTGTTGAAGATTTTGTATCATCCTTTGGAACACTGATTGAAAACATATTAAATAAGGGTGGCCCAAGACTCAGTTGTGTGAGAACCCTGCTGGATCTAGCCCCATTATTAAGCATGCTTTAGGTTCTACCAGGCATCCAGTTTGTAATTTGTCTTCATGCACAATTTATGCAATATTGTTTTGGAACCAAAACGTTGTGTCTAGAATTTGGAGTTTGTGGTCTTTGAAAATCACTGAAAGGTTAGAAGGACCTTAAAGGTGGGAATCTTAGCATAAACCATAACTTGGTCTCAAGGCAACACTTTTTTCATGCTCTTAAGACTCTCAGAAAGACATGAATAGAAATACAGCAAGTTGTTGTATTGGGTCTGCTAAAAGTCACAATGGTCAGCACCATGAGCCTGCAGACAGCGTGAGAGCAGTGCAGGAAGAGCCATGTGAGCCCTCCTTGTCTGTCTTATACTTACAGCATAATTAGGATCACATAAATGCCACTGCTGTTAACAACCGTGGTGATGACTGTTGTATCAGAAAAATCCCCCTGCCGTCTGCCTCCCAGGTGTTTGCACTTACATATCACTTCCCATTAAAATGGTCTGCAGCAAGCGCCGGGGGTGTCAGAGCTGGGTGATGAAATTGAATTAGTTTGAATAACTGAATAAGTTTTAGATCTTGGACTGACAGCTTGTTCATATAGATCGTAAATGCCCAGCAGCAGCAGCGTGATTTGCATTTCCCAGGCACGGCTGTTCAGAGTGGCAAGGCAGGGCTAGTGCTCTTAACCTCACTGCCTTCAGGAGCCCTGCCTTGCAGGGACAGACACAGACTCAAAAGGACTGATTGCAAATAATCTACTCTTCTCTCAGGAAGTGTGCAATTCTTTGCAGAAAACAGCACTCATTCTGATTCTGCCTGATCCTGCACAGCACAGGCAGGATTCTGAGGAGGGCAAGGTTTCATAAAGGCCTTTTGTATAGCTCATTCTGGAATCTGGCATCAGCAAATGAAATGCACACTGAGCAAGCAGATTTTGAAGAAATATTTAATAATTTATGATGTACTTGGCACTTGCATAGCACCTTTCATCCATGATTCTTAAAAGACTTCAGAGATGTCAATAGATGATACAAACAGAATAATGTCTTATTATAATAAAGCCATTTTGCATGTTCATAAAGAGGCAGAAACTGTGCTCCTAAAAGAATGAATTGTTTTATCTATAACCAAAAAAAAAAGAAAGTGGGACATAAAAGTAGAAATCTTAGTTTCCATCTCTTTCTTATAAAGTTTTTTAGGAAATAGAAAGCTATAGGCAGAATAATTATTTTATTCTTAAAAAAAATACCTGCTTGACTGGCATTTATTATCCACGGTGCTTTTAAGGCCTCCCACACATAGAGGATGTTTACCCCACTGCTCTGTACCCTGTCAGCTGAATGGGTTTTACCTCTATATATAGCAGCAACCCAAAGCCTCTGTGATTAGGCTCACCTGCAAATATTTTTCTTTTATAAGTTACCAATAAATAAGAAAATGTCTGTAAAGCTTTTTTCCCCTAAATGCAAAAGAAGTAATTGATGATCACAAAAATCAGAGCTACCATAACCCCAGTCTCCCCTGGAGTTTCATTTTGTTTTATAGATTACATTATTTCTCTTATCATCCAAAGTATACACAGATTAGATTAGAGAGGTAATGTATGGGGTTTTGCAGCTAAAATTTCCAAAAACCCTTTCAACTTATGACAGTTTAGGCTTTAATAAGGGGTAAAGAACCACTGGGAGGAAAAGTCTGGGACTCAGAGCATGGTACTGTCCAGCAATATCCACCATCCAGGAAGGACTGGTCCCATTTGATGTTGCTATATCCTGTAGAAATACCATCCTTTAGCTGATGGTAAATACACCAGAAGTTCACCAAGTGGTAATGTGGTGGATGTAGCTATGAAGGGGGGTTCAAAAAAGGTCCAAAATTTACAAGTGGCGTTCAGTGAGATTTTGTGATTATTTTACTGTAATCCTTCACCCAGAGGACAATAAAAGCACCCGATTCTGGCTTGTGCACACTACTACTTCACATTGAATTAAAGGAAAACTAAGAAATTAAATGGAACTATTAAGAAGGAAAATTCCTTAATGTACAAAACCCTTCAAAATAGAATGTTACATGAAGTACTTACCACTAAAAACATTGTTATTCACCAGTACTTACCACATAGATAGTATTCTGATATGCTATTCTGCTAAACAGTAGGCTTAACTGTGGTTTCTTGGAAAAAGCATGGGTTTTAATTGCAGTAACATTACCTGCAATTATGACATGATAGGATGTGGGTAAACGTGCACTTATGCTTAGGGCTTTCCAATATTTTCCACAGCAAGAGGCTGTTTCCACTGCTGCTGTTTATGTGTCACCAGGCTTTGTCCAGCAGGAACACAGTGGCCTTAGCCAGCTGGGTGTTTTGAACTGATGCTGCTGTGGAAGTGCCACGAGGAGGGGGCTGAGGCGGCTCCTCTCTGCCCCATCTGGAAGCCTCTAGCAACTTCTCATTTTGAAGTTTCAGATGTGCTTTGCAGCAGTGCAGGATTTTGGAATGTTGCAGGGGATTAAGGTGGTGTTAGGCCAGTGAAAGTCCTTCCCACACTGACTGAAACACACACTTTAAGACATATGCAAATACATGATCTGAGTAAGTTTGGTAGCATCTGACAACAAATCTTGATGCTCTTATATGGAGACAGACAATCTTGCTATATATTTTACCATGTAGCTTTGCATTCCGCTTTTGCTTCCCTGGCAGTTTGCCTCTCTTTCTTTATGTGCTATTTGGCTTGATTCTTGCTTCAGTTACAGAAGTCTGCTTTCATTTTTTCCTTTAAACACATAGGGTATTGAAACACCACATAAAAGTATACAAATACCTGATGGTAGGGAGCCAGGCTCTTTTCAATGGTATGCAGTGACAGGACAAGCACACACTGAAATACAGGAAATTCAGCTTGAACATAATAAAAACTATTTTTTACTGTGGAGGCAATCTAATGCTGGAATAGGTCGCTGAAACAATCTGTGGTGTTTCCACCCGTGGAAGTACTTAAAACACAAGTGGATGTGGTCCTGGGCAGCCGGCTCTAGCTGACACTGCTTGAGCAGGGGAATTGGATGGGATGGCAGCTGCAGGTGCCTTCCATCCCCGGCTGTTCTGTGAGCCTGTAAATACATCTGGTTTCTGTAACATGCACAAATATACATTAAAAAATGAAGACTTTGTTTTGTGGTCTGGGGACTTGAGTTTATATCGGCCGGTCCGTGCTGCTGCTCAGGAGAGTTTGGCTAACCTGTGTTGAGGGTGTTTCAGCTCTCCAGTGCTTCCTATTTGGCACAGCTAAGGTCACTTAGAAGGGACTGAAAACATCCTGAGGAAAGAGGAAGGAGGAAAAGGATGTGGTTCAACTCCAAATTGCTGGGATTGAAGACCTTCCAGGCCTCCTTGGCAGAGCTGCTGGTCAGGGATGGCAAGCACCCTCCTCCCCTGTGCTAAGGGGTGCACATTACAGGAAAAGAGAGCAGGAAAAGAAAGGCATTCCCATGTGCATCATGCCAGCCATGCTGTCGACTTCAGGGTCCCGTTCTGCCATACCTTTCCTCCACTCTCTAGCCAGGAGCACAGAATGGACCTTGTAAAGGGACAGAGGCTGAAAAAAACTGTAGGTAGTAGCCCTGGCATTAGCTCCCACTTGAAATAAAAATAAACACATACAAACCCTCCACAAATAAATGGAGGAAGGCTAAGTGAAGAACATCAAGCTGCTTTGACAGCCGCAGTACAGCTGATGACAGATTAGAGATGTATCTTCACCGAGGCCCAATTACAATCGAGTGTTTAATTGCTTCTGGCCAGCATCAGCCCCCTGGGCAGGAGGCAGCTGGTTGCCTGCAGTCCTCATTCCCCAGAGGAGTAGGGGAGAAAACTTTTCTGGCTCTGTGGATTGTTTATCTTTGGCACAATTTGGAAACAAATCAGTCATCATTTTTATTGCTCTAAATATTACACTGTTATTTTTCCTTAAGGTGAGGTAACCTTTAATTAGCTGCATGAGTGAAACCACACCATCTCTCTCAAATTACTTAAATTTAGTCTCCTAAGGTTGTTTTTGTTGTTGTTGTTTTTTTTTTTTTTGTGGGAAAGTAGCAGATTTTCTAACACCATCTATTCCTACCCTACTCATTCAAGAGCCTGCTGCTGCAAGTCCTCCAACCCCTGACGTTGCTTCCTCCCACGACTATACCCTTAATTTCTGAGGCGAGGTCTCTGAGACCACTGGCCACCTTGGTGTGCCTCACCCCAGCTGCAGTGCTTCTTCTTGGGAAGGGAGTTGCCTCCTCGCATCCACCACAGCCAGGACGCAGTGTACTGGGGTAGCTTTGCAATCCCCCACAGCTGTGAGCAAGTTACAGGTTATTGTACCAAGAGCTGAATATTAGCAATTCATTCGGCACATAATCTCAGGAGGAGTATTCCTTTTCATAGACATAAAATATATTTACTATAACTTTAATATATCTTACATATCATATATGTAAACCATATTTATATCTATATTTTATTATATGTATATCTGTCTATCTGTCCATTTATCTAGCTATCTATTTACCTATCTATCTATCAATCTATCTATCAGTTAGTAAAGTTGGAGTTTTATGATCAATTTGCCACAGGAGCGTTTCTGAAAGCAGAAGATCCTTGGTGCTGGAGGCATCCCATTTGCCTGCCTGTGCCTTGGCAGCAGGATGTCCTGTGAGCATCCCGGCAGTGCCAAGGGCAGGGCAGGAGCTGTGGGGCAGCAGTCTGCTTTCCTTCCTCCTCTCACACCAGCAGGTCTTCTTCTTATACTTCTTCCATGCTATGGGTTCCTGGGTTTTTTTGCTTGAAACATGAATATCTGTGTGCCTGCCTTTTTTGTAATTTCTTCACAAAAGACAATTCTTTTTCATTCAGCTTCCTTTCCTTTAATTCTCTGTTTCTGCCACCAGACTCTCCAGGCTTATGGAGCTGTGCCTTTCCTCAAACCTGCCAGTTACGCCAGGCAATTCAGAGAGGAATGCATGTGACAGTGACCTGGGACCTTGTGACTGCCCTTGTCCCTGCTGCTGGTTTGCAGGTAGCCTGGGACAAAATGGCTTCAGTCTTCACTTTGCCTGCTCATAAAATGTGTCATCCAGCCTATTCTCCTGCATCAAAGTAGTCCCAATTGGGCAGGTAGCAAGATAAGAGGGAAAGGGGAGAGAAAAGAAGGATTTAAAAAAGAACAGCCTGAATCAAAACCTTGTTGAAATACATGAAGGTTCCCCATGTTCTCCAAATCAGGTTGAATGATCTGTGGATGCAGGCAGACTTCTGGGCTAGAAAGGAGAAAAGACCACTTTTGTGCGACCACCACAGATTACAGGGAGCATCCTTGTCAGAGGCTGATGCTTGTAAGGGCTGATGCCCTTCCCACAGCTCTCACAACACCTGCGTTTTGCAGTGCCAGCCACAGGAATTGCAGTGACTCTCAGGTGTTCCCCTTGTCATGTGGTAAAAGTCCCACAGACATGCCAAATCCATCTAAAGAACTCCCTCAATGATCTGAACTAATAGGGCAGCTTTTCGTTTCCATCATTAAAGCAATGGGGAAAGACCCCTACAAGTTCATCCATGTCTGGCAGGTGTTTGTCCTTTCTATGACATAGTCACAGAATCTAAAGATGGAAAATTAGTTTTTATTGCTTTTAGATCAATTAAGTAAAGTCCTTTCCAGCATTAGAGCTAGTAGTTCAACCTTCAGGTAGACTTTATTTTCAAACTTAAAAAAATATAGATGAACAAAAAAACTGCTATTGAGTTGCATTTGTTAAATAAAATGATGTGCATTTAAAAGGAAATACTCTGGAAACTAGTTTTCTGTCAGTCAGCCTAATGCATTTCATATTCTGTGTATCAAATGAGATCTTTTATCAGCTGTAATTATGGGTATGAGTGGACCATCAAAACAATCTCTATGTTGAGCTGGTTACACTCAGAGATAGAACCAAAATTGCAGCCTGTTCATCTCAAGACTCCCCCATTTTAGAAAGCCCCTTCCTGAAAATTAAATTTCTCTTCAATGACTAATATTTTGTATGACTTATATCAATAATTGTGTTTGTCTGCATAGGGTTTTAAATTCCAAATGCAGGTGTACCACAGTTAGGGGATATTTAAACACACAAGTTACACTGAAGGAGAGCTATTTGAATGTTGATGTGAATTATTTAAATCTTCAGTAACTGGAGCACTCTGAGTAAAGTGTTTAGGACAGTAAGTAAGTGGGATGCATTTCTATTCAGTAAGTGTTTATATAACTGTAGTGCATCAATGTGGGATTAATTACTTGCTGATCTCAAACATGAAATCTGTTAAATGCACTGTAATCCTATTAGTACAACAGAGCCAGGACAGCAGAGGATGAACAAAATAGTGTTACAGGCTGCATCAGCCAAGCCCTATTCCTTTGTCCTTGTTTCCATCACAGCCATGAGATGACCAATATGTTCACACAGTGGGATATGACCAAGGAGAGTGGAAGCAGGTCCTGAGTCTGCAATTTACCTTCATAGACATGGCACAGCCTTGTGCCTGCTCAGCTCTCTCAGGTCACTCCTTTAGATTTGCTGGCTTGGAGGGCAGTTCTTATGGGGTATCAGTGGCTGTCTGGTCTGGGTTAGCTTGGAAGAAGCTCAGCACCATTCTTAAAGTGGTTGGCAATGTGGTTTCTTCAGGAGGAGCCCAGTGGACCTGCCCAGAAAATCCATCATTCTGTCCCAGTTTTAAAACAGGGAGCTCACCCTGGGTGAAATTGTGTTTCAAGTCAAGCATTTCCCTGGGTCAGCACCTGTGTTGCCAGCAGTAATGCAGTCTAACTCTTCCAGAGTGCACATCTGGATTCAAATGCTGCTCTCTCCACGACCTAATAAATTCTGTAGTTCACCAAAGTTCACATTTCTGCATCAACAGTAAATGTCAGCTCTTAGCTCACCTGCTGCTTGGATTATCTTGTGCTTGTAAACATGAGGTAAACTCTCTGGACTCTGTTTTGTGAGTTTTCCACCACTTGTCACTTACCTGCAGAACAGGAATTCTCCAGGGACCTTTCCCAGGACCAGAAACAAGCAAATCACCATGCACACTCCAGCTTGCCACTGTCCCAGACCCTACTTGTGGAACAAAGGACCATCCTCTTCCACAAGGTAGTAAAACTGAGCAACTGGAGTGGGGAGGCAGCAGTAGGGATCAGTGCACTGGGTGTGCTTTCCAAAAAGGATGTCTGGTTAACTCAGGAAGATTTGCTGGCTGAGGTTGATAGGGAAAACCAGTGCTGCCCCTGTCACCTATGGATGACACTCTCCTTAAATTCAGTGCAACTATTCCTGAAATACCTGCTTTTCCTTTCTCCAAACTAGGCAAAAGGAGTCCTAGGACCTAAATCATACCCCCAGCGCTGTTCAAAAATTTGATTTAGTGATGGTCTGTTGCAAAGCAACTGCTTGTAAAATACCCGGCAAGAAATGGGATGTTTTGCTTTGAGCCATCCTGGAGCTTTGGCCCTGTCTGGCTCTGCTGCCTTGTGTGTGGTGCTGTAGTGCTTCTGCACGTGGGCCAGTGTACTTCTGTAACTGGACATAATTCTGGGCAGAATTGCATGCGTCTGAGTGCCCAGGCTCAGGAGGGTGGATTATTAGCCTTTAATTAAGGAAGATCAAACACATGCACATTCAGATTTCTGAATAGCTTTGGATAGCTTTGCAGGCTGTTGATATCTGCTCTAATCATGTAAGTTTGTGTTGTGTATTGTAGGCTCTACACAGATGAGAAAATACACTGGGTCGGCCATAAGGACTGTCTGAAACCTGAAATTTGGCTCTGGGCATTTTCAGTCATTGTTTTTTCCTTATTGTGAAACCACAGTGCTACAGATGAAAAGACTTGGTTTCTATCAACATTTTTCTTTTCTGTTTAGAGAAGAGATTTGATTATCAAAGAGGAAAATGTCCTTCAGATTGTGCGTTGCTGTGGTACAGGCCTATTCTGTTCTTGTGCTGCCATAAAAACGTAAAATTGGCCAGCAATACCATACACAACAACAAGAAAAGAAGGAAAAAAAAAAGAGGGTCAGGAGAAACACACACTAGGGCACACAAGTCCTTGAACTTCCACAAAGAGATATCATGTTACGTTTTGCAGTGTTTCCTAGGAAACCATTTTAGTGTAAAAGGAACTCTTTGTCTCCTGCTCTTTATAAAATTGTTTGAACCACCATATCTTGTAAAAGGTTGCTTCACAGTCAATTTATGCAGCATTTAATAAAAGCTCAGTCTGCAGTTTGCTGCACCATCAGAAGCAATATTTCTATCACCAGTCTGAATACTTTAGATTGTATTTGTTGAGAATTGATAACATTATGTAATAATTTCCAGAAATCAGAGAAACAAAATATTCTAGTTATCTTTTTTCTTTTTTTTCCGACGTGGAGAGCCTTTCTCTAGTAGCAAGGCTGTATAGATATATATGAAAAAACTGGACAAAACAAACCATGAAGAAACATCCCCCACTTCCCCACTCCCCCCAAAAGGCAGAATTTGCTTTAGGAAGCTCTTATCACACCTTTTTACTGGCATATTCCCTGAAGCAAAGATGTGTTTTGGTTTCTTTTCGTTTGGACACTGAAGAGGTTTGAACAGGGTTTCCAAGGACTGTTTGTGTGGGGATGCCCCGTGCTGATGTGGGCCAGCTGCTAGCCCAGATCCCTCAGGCTGGAACAAAGGGCTCATTGCCCTGAGCTGGCTGCTGCCCCTCCCGCAGGCTGTGCGAGGCGCTTGCCCAAAACAGGGCAGGGTGTCTCAGCTGATGCTGGGGAGTTCGCTGTGTAGGAGGGCCAGCCTGCCTGCTCTGGAGGGTGCAACCATCCCAGTCCCGCTCTGCAGAGGGGCTGAAACCCTCAATACTAGGGCAGGGCTTGCAGGCCAGAGAAAGAGGTGGGTTTCCACTGAGGTCTTTGCCAGTTATCTTCTGTTATTTATGATCTTCCTTTAAACCCAGCACTCGATGTCTGCTATTTCGTTTTAAGGAGGATAAATATGAGGGCTCACGGGGCCCAGCAGGCTGTCCTGTGCTTCCCCAGCACTTTGCTTAAAGAGCTGACCTAATGAGTTTTGTTCCCTCTGTAGCCCCTGTCGTTTACAGTTGCTATAATTTCCTGTCATAGCTACTTTCTTCCTCCCCCACCTCCTTGTGATATTGCAGGATTCATCTATAAGGCTGATGTGCTCTGACTGCAGCATGCTAGATTTGTCTTCGTCTTAATCTATTATTTATGATGCTATTATTCCTTGCAGCGGACTGCCTGCCACGCTCTGCATACAGTTGCTGGTCTTCCAAATGCATCATGGCCAGCAAAGGAAAACACTGATCTAATTGAATTAACAGTGGTTCTGTTAGCCTTAATAGAGTTTGTCATGAAACACTAAGCAGATGTGACAATGATCTTGGTTAGTCATATTTTTGTCCCTACTCCTAGACATGGTTACTGTTAGCAAGATCAGTGGGGAGGATAATTCTCCTTTGCTGATCAGTAATTGTGCTTACCCAGACATGTGGCAATCACTTTGGACTGATGGCTGAAATAAGCCAGGGACTTGAATAGCAGAAAGTTTTATATTCTGACAATAAACTTGGATAATTAAAACAAGATGCAGATGGTAGTGCCACCTAGCAATTTTCACCTCACTTACTCTGACTCCAATTATAGCCTTTCCCTACTGACTTACACTGTTTAAATTACAGTCAGGGGATATACAACTATTTACCTGTTTCTATTAATACAAAGACATCTAACACATCATTGTTCTGCAAAAGGCATGTGAAGATGGATTTAGTACTTATTCTGAAAAGTATCTCCACTTTTTAAAAGAATGGGAAAAAGTAATAAAAAGACTGTTTAGAGACTCATTAGCAGACACATGCATCAGCAGGAAGCATATGAATATTACACACACAATGTGTCTCTTTAACACTTGTTCATTGGAGCAGGTGCCATACTTTTGGGAAATTAACTTTAATTGGATAAATAGAAAACTGGCCTTAACTAAGCCAGTCCAACACACTTTCTTAACGTCTATTTTCTTTAGACACTCTGAAATGCTTGATGTTGATCCCTTGGGTGACTTTCACTGCTCAGAGTAAAACATGTTTACAAGGAAAGAGTAAGACAGTCATCAAGAATGGGTTAGGTTTGCTTGATCCTGCCTCAGTGCAGTGGGGTGGATAAGACTACCACTTGAGGTCCTCCACATTGGTTTAAACAAGCTTTATAAACAAGCTTTATAAGCAAGCTTTAGGGAGCAAAAATCCATGCCTAATCCAGGGAGAGAATAGCCTGCTAATTCTGTGGCAGAAGAATTATCGGAATTGCATCCCTGAAATTAGTCTGGCCATCATCTGGACTATGTGTTACTTTTAGTGCTGATGCATTACTGTTGTGGCACTTTATTCTGGCAACACTTTCCATGCAAAGCAGCCATGTGTATGGCCATCCTGCTGGCAGCAAAGTGCTCTGAACTGTGCATGCTTGACCCGACTGCCTCATCTTTTTTTCACATGGGGAGCTTTCAGGTGCAAAATATTCCCTGATGCAGAAGCTGCAGTGGGGCAGGACTTGCAGTTATCTTTGAAACTACACTCTTTTGTGGTTTGAAATGTATGTCTGTTGGAGGCAGAGGGGAAGAGCTGATCAGTGGACCAGGATATATTTACAGAGGCCTATTGCTTTGAGTTGTTCAGCTGGGTTCCATTTTGTGTAAAAATATGTGTGCAAATTAATGCTGATTGGAAGGGAACTTGCGTGCATCCTCGATGACACGCTAAATGAGGTCAACGTGAGTACCATTAATACGATGAATAAGATGACACTAACTTGAGTGAAGTGCTCAAAGCATCCTTGGCTTTCTTGTTTGTCCTGTTCAGCCTCAGGGAGCTTCTGCAGTGTGGCACCAGCAGCCCCTGTACCCTGTAGGGGACAGATCTCATGATTCAAATAGACAGTGAGTAGCTCAGTGGTCTCCTCCCCTGTCAAAAGCCACCACAGTGTCACTGCCTCTTCTGGGTGGGGAGCTGAGTGTTGTCAGTGGAGGAACCATTCCTTGGCAGTGCTGCTTGGGTGCTGCTGTGGGTGCCAGCCCTCTGCTTGGCTGGCCAAGACCCCACTGGGGCTATGTGTTTCCTTCAGTTCCTCTCCTGATCCTTCCTGCCCAGCAGATGATAAGGCAGGTCTCTACCAGAGGATCTGCACATGCTGTCTTTCCCCTTTGGGGAACTGTTGCAAGGGAATGGTGCTTTAGGGGGCCAAGTACAAACCTTCCCTTTGGCAGCAGGTTTTGGATGCATGAGCGGAGCAGTTACAGACCCCAAAATGTTTGTACATCAGGGCACTTTCTTGCCCTCCCTCCTTCATGCCAATGTTTTAAATGAGCTTTCCTTTCACTGGCAAGAGATGGAGGAGCTGGGCAAAATGAGACATCCAGCACCACTGCTGGGCATTATTGGGCCCTTTTCTCTGGGTTTGTCGTTCTTTATGGCAGAACACTTATATTAATTTCAAAATAGAGGTATATTAATATTTGAATAGCTTCTGTAGGTGCTACTTATAAAAAGCATTTTAAGCAACTACAGACAAAAGGAATTTCACAAAGGATTAGCTGCAGGACTGAAAACAACACAGGTCCCTAAGCACCTGGAGAGCTTTTGCTTTCCCATTTGCCGCAGCTCTGGGAGTGTGCAGGTCAAATGCAGCAGAGAGTGGAGCACTGTGTAACCGTGCAGGTTCCTCAGTCCCCAGGCTGGAGAGTCCCTCAGCATTGCTTGAGGCATGTCCCAGTCTTGGCAGACACCACTCTGCTGCATGCCTGAAGGGAGCCCACACTGAGAAAAAACCAGACAAGTATGTGGACAAGGCACTGAAAAATGATGTCTGCTATGCTCTACATTTGTGTGTAACATATGTGGAATATATCATGAAGATGATAGGTTCTGAACAGAGTGTTCTGGCAGGGCAGAAAAGCTCAAATATGATCTGAGCAAGGATAAATTAATGGATTAGATCCCTTGTATCTATGGGGTCACATTTCACAATGTCTACTCCTCTCACAAAACAGGTCCACTAAGCCTAGTAATGGACATAACCAATGCTTATTTGTACCCTAGTTAATGGCTATGCATAAGTGAT
Source organism: Polioptila caerulea (assembly GCA_013397295.1). Classification (NCBI taxonomy): domain Eukaryota; kingdom Metazoa; phylum Chordata; class Aves; order Passeriformes; family Certhiidae; genus Polioptila; species Polioptila caerulea. Next base: position 456,503 of record VYXF01003112.1, on the reverse strand, counting down.
CCCATTTACACAAAATCAAGGTGTAGAACTCAGGTATGTTTTAATGACTCTCAGGACTAGGGAGTTATTACTTTTACACTCTTTTGTTATTATCTTTTCATTACTATTTTCTTGCAGAATAAGTCTCAGACAACATCCTCTAAATCAGGCCTGTGAAGCACAACAGATTTATGCCTGCTGAAAGAAAATACAGGGTACTTTGTTATTAATATGTAAAACCTGGAGATGAAGTCACATCTGTATTTTGATCTATTTTGGTGGACCACATGTGCTTAAATCCCAGCCTTGCTCTTTTAAACTATTAAGTCTGTTATGAATATTTGATGATGAACAAGCTTATAAAAGCAAAATGCAAAATATGAATAGAAGGAGAGCAAATGTGTGATTTAATTTTTAATCAATTATCAGCACCTTACACTAAAGTCCATCTTCTGTAAGAGGCAAAAGGAACAAATTTCTTTCTCACTAAATGATCAGCATTGCATTTATTTGTATTTTTTAAAGGAAAAGGATAAATAGTCTAGAAAAAAGAGAACCAGGAAACAAGAAACAAGGTAGAACAGTCTGGTTTTATTACCATATGTAATCAAGAGCTTTTATTTCCCATCTCTCCTCCTTTTTCTTTTCCTTTCCTGCCTTTTATTTTCTTTTACAACCGACATTAAGTTGTGAATCATATGTTAGGGGGATGTGGAAATGAAGGGAAACTGGTGACATCACAATACTTTACAACTTTACAACAAATGAGAGTCTGAACTTGTTGCATCGACCAGTGTATAGCAAGGGTGGAAAGCAAAGGCACACATAGGTTCATGAACACCTCGAAAGAGAGGGTGGAAGGGAACTGGGGCTTGGAAAGGATGAAAACAGAAGACCCACCAAATACAAAATGAACATTTCAAGGTCAACCCAGTAACTGTGGTGCACGTTGTGAAGGCAGATCGCTGCACAAGCTGTTGCCATGATTATCCATCTCTATGTTTTGGGAGAACGTTTTAAGGGATAATATCAAGGGAATCTTGCTTCAGGGGTTGGAGCTTGGTGAACAACCAAAAAAGGTGTTGAGTTGGTTCTTTTTAAAAAAATTACCTTGCTACCTACTGTTTTCAAAGGGTTTTCAGTTTGTTTTTATTAAATCAACAACATTGCTTTGGATACAGATCTATCTACTCCAGTCTGCATAGTTCACTACGGGTGAACAAAACTGTTTCATAAAAGAAGCCATGATGAAATGAAAGAACATGCAAGCACCCTTGTTACACACTTTGGTGTAGACCATCCAGACCTTATATATACTATCTATAAGCTAGTGGACTTTAAATCTGTCTTTTCAATCATTCAGAAACAAAACCAAAACCCTGAAAAACAAATGGAAGTATAAAATTTTAAAAAACAAATCGAAACAGAAACAACCACCTTACTCAAACATACTGTTCAGTAGATATATATATATATATATA
>VYXF01003112.1:432124-452283 GCA_013397295.1 Polioptila caerulea | reverse complement strand
TCAACGTATTCATGCTGGTAGCCTTGCTGGGCTATGGGCAGGACCACAACACTGGGGATGTGGCTGGGCGACGCCCTGAGCGGCAGGTCAGTTGGGATCACTGGTGAGGCCATCGAGGGGATATCTTTTGTGCAGGCATTGATGAGATTCTGGTTTCTCTCCCATTCCCTACTGCCTCGGCTGGGCTTTCTCTTCTGTTGCAGGGTTGGGGTGGACTCAGGGGTTGGCAGGGCAGCCAGGTCCAGATGGTGCTGGTCAGCTTTGATGAGCATCTTGGCAGTGCTGCCAGGGGTAGCCAGCTTGCCATTGTGCATCAGAGGCGTGAGGATAGCTTCAGGCTTTGGCTCCTTGGACTGAGCATCCCCAAAGAGGCCACTGAGCTTGGAAACACTGCTCATGGAGCCGCGGCGGGAGTGGGTGAGCTCCTTCTCCTTCCTCTGCACAGCAGCCATGTCTCTGCGGCGGTGGTCGCAGATGCAGTACACTATGATTCCCGAAAAGACGGCCCCCATGACAAAAGCAAGGATAACAGCAATGGCCAACAGGGTGACTGGCACCAGCTGATCATGACCTTTCAGGTAACTCTCGCGGATCACTCCTGCAACAGACAGCATACAGAGGTTTAACAAACTAAGGACGAAAGAGGAGCAGGGAGGTGGGGGAGGCTACTTATCATTAACTACTTTATTCAAAGGCATGCCCCTGGGAGTTTGCTTTGTGTTTTGCAGGGTGACTTTGTTTATCAGCTTGCTCAGATATGGAGACATACTCTACCTGCCAGCTACATCATCCATGTTCAGCCTTCAGCTTTTAGTACTGCTTTCAGATCTGTAGCTGAAGACTACAAAGTTCAGGAGGGGAAAGGGAATTTACTTGCAGGACAAGTACAATTGTTTTGAAATCCTGGCCCTGGGCAATTCACACTGAGTTCAGCAGATCTATATTAGCTCTCCTCCTCTGACATACTGCTTATTCCTCACCTTCCTCTTTCTGATCTCTCCCAGGCTAAGACCATCTTATTTTTACTATGGTAAGTCATTCACATTCAAAAGCCTTTAAAAGAAGGAGATAGAGTCTCAACGAATACCAGAGAATCCCACATTGTTTAAGGCTTCTTTCTTTGCTTTTCATTCTGTTATCTTTGTCATGTGTTTTATAAGTCAGTGTCACATGCCTGAGCTTCAGAAGGATGCTTGAGTAACTATGAAAGATAGAGCAGTGTTGAAATTTATTGGGCCTGCTGGATGACTGTCCTTTCTATTTTAATCTTAAAAGCTCTCTCTTTTCTGAACACATGAATAGGTTGACCTCTCTGCTGAAGCCTATGCTTTCTTTTCTAAAAGACCTGACCTAGTGCCTCATCCTGTGGTCAGAGGTCACTGTCAAATCCTACTTGGCCATCCAAGCACCTGCTGTATGAGGAGGCACCTTTGGCAGAGTGCACCTCCTCCATCTGAAGCCCCTAATGAAGCATTAATGAATACCCTAGATTTCCAAAGAAAGTTGTCTTTTTTTCTGATATGGACACCAAGCCAGCAGCACTAATGAAATGCAAGCAAAAAGCCTGTAATTGTTTTATTTTTAATTCCATTTCTGGTGTTGTTCTTACTGTTTACAAAGAGCAGCCACAGTTTGACAAGGAACATCTCTCCCACCTCTTCTTCCACAAAGGACCCAAGAACCAGGGGATTAAAAGCTCCACATGCTCAAAGGGAATGTAATAGTTGTCCTTATTACAGAAAATACAGCTCCAAGGCTCTCCTGAGACTTTTTGAAGATACAAAACTTTCACGTTGTTAATCAACTTCTAAAATAAGGTACTTTCATGTTTTTGGCACAGAAGCTAATTACAATCCAGAAAAAGAACTAAAATGCTCCTCAGCAAACGATCTTAAAAGAATATTATAAAGTAGCCACTATCTCACAGAAGCCTTTGATAAGTATTTTGGCTAGATATAATACTGTTCCCATTTTTTGGTCCCAAGTTAATTGCAGCATTTAGGTGGACAAGGGATATTTGCATACATGACATGAACTTTATATTTAAAATCAAAACAGCTCTTGAAATTATAAGCACTGGCATGTGACATCACAGCTGGGTGCCACACAAATTATTATGCTGTGACAATACAAGGGATTATGATTTCACAAGGAGAATAAATAGCAAGAGCAAATGATCACTTAAGAAAATAAGATCTGGCATTCATATAAATGTCCTAATAGTAAAATGTAAGGGAAGGAAAGTAAAACTCAAAAACCAATATATAATTAGAAACAATCTTCAAATCAAGTGTTTCTAAGAGAATTCTCTTTTAAAGCCCAGAAGCTTCTTTAGGGGCAGATTCTTCTATTCTTTGTCATTAGCACTTAACAAACAGCAGTAAAACCTAGTTCTCTGATTTAAATCCACATACAAAATTGCTGTATATAGAAGCACAGTCCAGTGGTTACAGCACAGTCAGCAGGAACTATATTTCACTGCAAAGGTGTTGGTCTCCTGTGATCCTTCACCTGCTGATATTTACGTGCTAGGCTCTGCAGCATTTTGTGGCCAAATTTATTTACACTCTTTGTTTATTTAATCACTGTTTGCAGTGATTTACCAGAGAATCAGAGTCTTAAATGGATGGGAAGAAAGATCATGAAGTTAAGAAAAGTTTCACCTTAAAAAAAGTCTAATTTAATGGATTTCTGTGCATAAACTTTTCAGGCATGTCCCTTTGAGCACTTATCCAATGTGTTTGCATGGAAGAACCTCAAAATCCCTGCTCACTGTCTACTACCTAAGAATGCAAGCACCTACAGTCAAAGCCAGCATGGGTTCATTACAGGAAAGTCATATCTTAATATTCTTCACTGAAAAGATGGCCAGTCATTGAAACAAGCTGTCTATGGAAGTGGTAGAGTTATCATCCCTGAAAGTGTTCAAAAAGCATGTTAATGTGCCACCTGGGGACATGGCTTAGGAGAGATCACAGTGGTGCTAGGTAAAGGTGGAACTTGGTGATCTCAAAGGTCTTCTCCAATGTAAATTGTTCTGTGATGCTATCATTCTAATATCCTTTTATGTATAGGCTGGGAGCAAGAGGCTGGAGTGCAGCCCTGTGTTAAGGGAAATCACATTTTTGGTTGATGGCAAGCTCAGTATGACTCAACCATGTGCCCTGGTGGAAAAAATGGCCAACCATATAAAAATATTGGAATGTGTCTAGAGGAGTACAACAAAAATGGTGAAAATACAACAGTGATGCTTCCTGAAAGGTGGCTGTAGTCAGGTGAGGATTGGTCTCTTTCTCCAGGCAGCAACTGACAGAATGAGAAGACACAGTCTCAAGCTGTGTCAAGGAAAAATTAGGTTGGATATTAGGAAAAAGTTTTTTACAGAAAGGGTGATAAAGTACTGGAATGGTCTGCCCAGGGAGGTGGTGGAGGCACCATCCCTGGGTGTGTTTAAAAAAAAGGCTGGATGTGACACGCGGTGCCATGGTTTAGTTGAGGTGCTAGGGCCTGGGTTGGACTCGATGTTTTTAAAGGTCTCTTCCAACCTAGTGATTCTGTGGTTCTGTGATGAGGAGTGGCTAAAAATACTTGGTTTGTCCAGCTTAGAGAAGACCCCATTGCTATCTAAAACTTCCTCATGGCTGGGAGTGGAGGGGAAGGTGCTGTTACCTCTCTGAGGTATCTGGTGATAAGATGCAAGGGGAACACCTTAAAACTCATGTCCATGCCTGAAATTTCCTACTGGCTGAGGGAAACTTGAAGCTCTGCACTCTCAGTCTTCTGCTTTAGGCTAAGTCCTACTCAGTGAGTGATAGCCTTAAGCACAAACCTGCACCACTGCATAAAAAAGCAGAGCAAAATCTTCAGCTTTAGGTTGCAAGTAGATATCAAAACATTAGCACTCACATTACAAAATTACTACATGGTCCAGACTGCATGACCCTTTGTGTTCATGAAAGAGGCAACTGAAATGATGTTGTGCACACTGAAGGTGTGCACAGAAATTTATGACTGTCTTAAAATATCCTGATTCCAGCTATTTCCTCTTGAACTCAAACCTTCCTGTTCTTTATTATGTTTCCCGTGCTAAAGGATATTTAACATTAGTGGCTCTGCTCTAGGCAGGCAGATCTTCTCTGGAAACAAATCAGTTTAATGATATAGTTTATGTGTCATTACTCATGTAAACAATCCCACTAACTTAAATGTAAATTAAATAAAATGGGCAAGATTTGACCCTGCATCAACGTCCATGGAATAGATAAAACTAAGAAATAAAAAAGTAGAACTGCTCAGCATCTTACTGTCATGACCACAGGGTGGGTGGGGTTGGTCTGGAATTTAACATGATACAGGCTGATAATTGCAGTTGTTGTCCATCAACATGTGAAACCTCAACAGCAGCAGTAACTGCCTGCCTAGTGTGGGATAACTAAGGAAGTGTGTGACCCCAACCACATCAAGTTTGAGGCAAACTGTTCATGTCACTTTATGACTGCATTCTGTGTGCTTTTGCTTATCCTGCAATTCTTAATGAACAACACAGTCCACAAGGTAAGTCCAGCATCCTTCATTTGCACTCATTGTTCAAGGAATTAAAATGAATGGAGAAAATAATCAGAAAAAAGTAGAGTCTACATTTCTGAAAGACAAGTAAAGTATTCAGACTCCCAGCTTTGAGGAAATACTTGCTATTAAAAAATCTTACAGCTATTTATTATCTGAAATACTTTTAAAACATCATGTACTGGAAAACTGACTGGAATGGCTGCATAGAACAAGTAAAATATGTTGGATATAAGTATTCCTATACTATCTAGATCTTATTTAATAATAAAATTATTATTCTATATTAAATACTTTTAAAATGTTATGTCTAGCACTTTCCTGTTTGTAATATACTGTTTGCAAAAGTAAAAAAACATTGCTTATTTCATTTTATGTGGTCTGAATCCATACCCATGACTATTTTCTCTAGTGCATTGAGACCTATCACTTTGGATAACAGCAAACTATTCTTTTGAAAGGGATAGTTTTGACAGAATTATCTGTATTAACATTTTACTCCAGAGATGTGTGATGGTAAAAATAAAAGTAAACCTGAAAATGTTACAAAGAAATAGATGACATCAAATATTTGCATCTTCAAGGATCAGATCCTACATATTGTGTCACTAATGCCACAGACATGCTGACATTTACTTACCTCCCTGGACTCTTCCTTTTAAGTAAAGCTCTGTCCCTTACAAATCACAGCTGGGCTTACAAGTTCAGGGTCTTCCTACATGTGATGCAAAATTATTTCTGGCTACTAAAAGAGCCAGTCTAGTCACTTGATAGCCTCCCTTTTCCATGGCTATTCTGATTCCCATAGACAACCTGATCCTTCTGCCTCCATTAACTTTCTGTAATTTCATCCCGTGTCCTTTTGTCTGCATCTCCTAACACTGCCATTCATTTTCTCAGTCGGTACACCCTGCACTGTAACAGTCTGGAACATGCAAAATCACCTCTCCTTACTCATCTAATGAGAGAGAAGACCTGGTGTGGTATTGTGTTATTCTGCTATGCATAATTAATTCCTTCTTCCTGCAGAGCTCCTAGGTAAGGCACACAGTTTGGGCTGACTGACTTCTTAGTTAAGAAGACATCTAGAAAAATGTTTCCAGACCTTCAAAGTGATTCAACTCTGAAACGAGCTAGGACAGGTATAAACCCCCCAAGTAAAGCACTGATCTAGCTAAAGGTAGTTGGGGAATGAGCAAGGAGATATTACATTTTATGTCAATAATACATATATTATTTTTAATGTTATGGAAGATGGGAAAAGCAGACTTGTGGAATGTCTCTGGGTAAAAATAATACAGAAAAGACCAGAGTTTATGCAAAGATAAAGATCTCCTGTATGCTTGATTATCATAAGCAGGAAAGTGAGACTACTTCTTTTCACCAATTAACAAAAGAATCCAAGCATTTGGACAGTACATATGCTAAAAAAACCCCCAAGTTAAAAAGGAAGATGTGCAGAATGCTGAAAAGTTTACTGAATGAAAATGCTGATGCAGCTATTCTGGAGATGCTCTGCTCCTTCTAATTCTAACAGGAAAGAAATTCCAGGGGTAGAAATGTAATTAAAATGAAATAATCACAAAGGGATTAAGTTCATCATTCTAAGGAATACATGGCATGAAGATGACTGAATAAGAATAATGACTATCAACACAAAAAACTTCATTAAAGGAGGATAGATAAGGGAAGACATGAAGACTGAACTATTTACTTCTCTTCCTGCTGCTATTTTCACTATAATCCCCACTCTGATCAGGAATCAGAAATGTAAGAAAGTTAGGGAGTAAGCATTGATCATGATAGAGAAAAAAGGTAAACCTACTTAGAAAATAGACATGCTTTAATTGTCTTAAGGAATTTGTTCTCAGCTGCTTAAGGAGCTAGCCAAAGCAATTTTTAGACATTGTATTGTATCTTGGACAACACTGGAGGAAGTACAAGCATAAAGAGCACTGGAAAAGGACAAGTATATTACATGCCTTTGAGAATAGCCAAAGGGAGGACCCAAGACACAGACAAGCCAGTGCAATCTTTCAAATGGAGGTGACCCTAGAACAAGTAATAAAAAATAAAATTTATGAGCACCCAAAGAAAAAAGTAATTGAAAAGGGGAAGAAAAAAAAAAAGGCAAATCAAATTTTCTAATAGTAAATTACATTAAACCAGACAAACTTCCTTGCTTGGCAGGATAAATGGCTTACTTTTTGTGGGGAAGGAATAAGTGTGATAGCCTTTGAGTTCTCTAAAGCCTTTTACTTATCTTTTCAGAAGTAAAAGAAAGTGAGCTAAAACCGGCTAAAAAACTGCAGTTGAAAAGTGCTGATCAAAGGTCTCCCTGGAAAGAGATCTGAAGTCAGGTGTCTGTCTCAGGAGAACAGCAATTAACAGGCATCTGCAGAAAGGAGACCTCGGCTCTGGAGGCCCAGCAAAAACTCCGTGTTCTCTTAGAATGTACAGCATAAAAAGAAACCTCTCATGATGAAGCCTAAATTTCCTTGTCCCATCTGTGATCCTTGTGTGACACGAATGGCAGGATATCAAGAAAAGCCGCACAGTCACATTCCTTTCAGTCTAAATTCTGGTGTATGCTTTGCAGTGAGTACAAACTGAAATTCCAGCTTACAACCCTCACAAATGGTCGATGAATGAAAATAGAAAATTACTTCCCAGTTTGAATGACTTGATGAGAGACAGTTTTAGTGAAACAAGAATTTGGATGCTGCCCTCTTTCACAACCAGGCTGAAGCTGGTAAGGATAACTCCCAGGACAGACAGTGACACCTGGTCTGCCACTGCAAGCTCCTGTGCGTGGATAACAGCAACCTGTCCTGAAAAATAACACCTTTCAGTCTGATCACTGCAGTTTGCTGCAGTGTGGAGACAAAGGAATGATTTATGGCTGGCAGAGGCATGCCCTGGGCAATGAGGAGACCACATGCCACGTGAACCATGATCACTTTATGATCAGACCCGCAGGAGGATGTCATAGTCTGTCTTTCCAAAGTTGCAATAAACCAAAATGGTGACATGCATGAAACTTGAAACATGGAAGAAGAATGATGTTTTGGAAGGGAAATGAGGGAATAACTATCAGGAAATGAGGTAATATTTGTCTCCAGACCACACGTTAAAAGCAGTTAAGGCGTGAGTGTAATTTCTGTGCTAAATGTCACCTCTCTAGCTAAATGGGAATAAGCCCACATCCATCCCCAGCAGCTACAAAATCACTTGAGACTTTCCACTGAACAAGTCATTGTTCCAGAAAGGCACAATGATTTCTTTACTATTGTTATTTAAGGGGAAAACTCAGCACTTGACTTCATTTTTCAGTGCAGGCTTCTCTGTAGGATGTACATCTCCTTCACCTTAGGCTTGCAAGAATCACTGGTAAAAAACTTATTCTGAATGGAGGTTTTTATGGGCTTCAGAATATCTTTTTAAAATACAACTGAATAGATTTTCAACATGTGTCTCCAGGTGTTCAAAACGTGTTTACAGGTAGTCTCATGCTGCTAAAAGACTATTTCAGACTGGAAAATCCCTGCAGGTATTAACAAGCTTTCTTCCTCTTTTTTAACTAGCAGTAATAATTTTAAAAAGAACTCCAGAAACCAACCAAACAAAAAAAAATCCTCAGACAAATTTAAATTGAACTCTGAGATTTCAGTGACACAAAAACAGAGGAATGACCACAGTCTACAATGCGCTTCTGAGATCTTATCTCATGTTTTCCTGAAGGAATAATTTAAAGATGTGATATAAATCAACAGCGTTATTATCCCAGTGACTTGGTGTTTGCCACTTTAATGGAATTGCTTTGTTGAAATCAGTAAGAAAGCTTTTTCTTCATCTGTGTTCCAGCTGCCAGGACTTACTGTGCTGACTCAGTACCCATTTTTCTGGACTTCTGGTGTCACCAACCAGAAAAAAAAAAACAGCCCAAGCATCCGTAGTTAAAGCTGCTGGAAAAAGTTTTTCTCCACCTTCCCTCTCAGTAAAGCTGTATAGTTGACTTATAAAGGTCTGCAACTCTTAGTTTTGCATGGCTGTGTTGAGAAAAGCAATCCATCTTCTCTTATACTATACCTTACGGCTCTCAAACTGGTTGCCTAAGCTAGTAGCCTGAGGTATCCAGCAAAGAAAAAGTGGGTGCATGAAGTTGGAAAGAGAATGAATTTGTTAAAGAAAAAAACTTCAGTTACAAGAAGCCTGGAGATCATTGGAGGTATGAGAAGAAATCATACTTAAGAACTATGAAAACAAAATCAATAAATAATGTGGCTGAAGTAACCTGCAACAAAGCCTTGAAAACTACCTAAGCAATCTGATCAGCTCTAGTGGTCTCTGTTAGGATTTTCTGGCCCCTTATCAGAATTAATCAGAAACAATCCCTCCATGACAGGTTTATCAACTGATATTTAACAATAGTTTAATTTCTACTTTCAGCTGGTTCATTTTTATATCATTTCTCTCCACTTCCCATGAATGACTGCCAACATGACTCTCTATAGAAAAAGGATGATTGTGGCTTACAAAAGGAGGGGAGATCAACACGTCCATATGATGTAACTTGTGACCCTTGAAGCCACATTTTAAGGATGGATTTCAATTATCTAGTTTTAGTTTGATTATGAGCCTGCAATCCAATTTTTCTGCACGCTACAGGGGCCATACAAAACTCACACCATGGCCTTGTGAATTCACACTTGTGAATTTTGAAACAAGGGATTATTATAGATGGAAATCACAAAACCTGAACCAGAAAATTCATGCTCAGACAATTTCCACCCCCAGCGGAGTGAGGAGGAGACAAGACCTGAAAAGAAACTGGAATAACAAGCTCTTAAAGCTTTTTTAATTATGTTACTTCTATGCAGTATCTCTGTAAATGAACCAGTTTATGAAGTTTGCAGGTATGGGAGAAGGTTTGTTTGACACAAACTCCTGCACATATAATACAATGAAAGTTATTGCAGTCCTGAAGCCAGCCCAATTTTGTTTGTCCTGGAGGCTAAGCTCAGGGCCAGCTCTTGCACTAGAAAGCATTTGACAATGTTTCTCCCACTGGCAGGTGGTACGCAGTGGCTGATCATTTTGAACTTTCCTGATTTCAGTACTTCCCTTCACCTCTCACCCTTTCCCAGTGAGCGAGGATAATTTTAGATGCCTCTGCATGATGGGGAATAAGCAGACATATCAGGTCGCTTTAAAAAAACCATAAAACACAGGCATTCACAGTAGTTAAAAACAAGATGTATAAAATGCAAATGTCAAGGAAAATTAATTCTTTTGTAGCTTGTCTCGGCAGACACAAACTTTATGCTGCTTTGCATCTTAAAACACAAATTTCCTTTAAAGTCTGCACCATTTCCTCTAATGACGTAAAAAAAGCTCAGTGCACATTCTGGGACCTTTCTAGTATGCCTGGGATAAGCTTAAACATATACAGCTGCTCTTTATTAGCTTACTTCAGGGGATCTTTCACAGCTGGGTTAAAATAGATTTACATATGTTTGGCTGAATATGCATGATTTCAGGGCTCCAGAGAAGTCTTGTAGCCTGTAAAGTGTATCTCTCATTTTCACAGTTCCCATTTCAATGCATGGAGCTCCTCTGATGGCACAGAACAAGTGTTGGGTGTTTCTTTTCTTCCTCTTTTTTTTTTTTTTTTCCTTATCCTGATGCACGCATTATGTATTCTGAGCAGCCCAATGCCTTTCTGGAAGAAGTTTTATGAATAGTGTCAAGGAAAAAGAAGCTGTCACTGAGAAATTCTGTGGCTTTTCCTCTCCTTTTATACAGCCTGTTTTGAACTATGGCCTTTCTGCACAACAGGGAAAAGTGAAGTTTGCAGAATGTCAACATAAGCAGCTCTGCTTAGCAGGCTGAAGCTCAAAGCAGCCTTATGGCAGAATCTGGGTTAAATTTCAAAGACCGTATGTAATCTAAAAGCGAAAATTGTTTCCTCATCAGCTCTGATCTTCTTTAGACACACAAAAATGTAAATGCTAATTTTGAGCTAATAGTGCAACTGAACACATCACAGCTGAACTAACAAAGGAGTCATCTATTAAACATTCAAAGACAAATAGTAAGACAGTACCCTATATTTCCTATTCCCTCAGGCTCCTGGAAATTATAACTAAATTATTGAACAACTATGTGACCAAGCCAACAGTGTTTATTCATGCACATAGACTGCATTTCTTAGGGATGGTCCTCCTGCCCACAGCTGGGCTGCGGGTGCATGCTAGGAACGTGGCTGGATCCCTTGTTAGCTCTGCCTTTACACACACATTAAAATGCCATCACTGTATATTGCATGACAGAAAGCAAACACTGTGGATTAGGTCTTCATTTCTCCTACACTCAGGAACACAGCAGGTGTAGTCAAAAGGCCAGACTTAAGAATTAAAACATGCCCCTGCCAGGGATACTGAGAAGGCTTCTTCCAGAAAGATTTGTGGGGCTGGTGACATAGGCAAAAAAATAGATTATACATGTCTGATACTAGGTTTACCATTTCCCTTTGTATTGCAGGTCCATTGCCTCATCTGCCTTTGAATACATTAAGTGACTGTAAGATCGTGATGACTTTGAAACACAGGCTGTAACAGTCAGCAAGACTAATTTTACTGCTAGTTCTTCTTTGATATGTCACTACTCTTCAAGTATAAGTATCAGATTCTTTCTTTCCTCTGTTATATTAATTCACATCCATAGTATATCCAGTAAAGCAAACATAGTTACTGCAGCCATATCCTGAGGTAAAAGACATCATTTCTGTTATGGACTTAGTGCCCAGATGCTGCTATGATCTCACTTAGTTAATTTTCTGTCTCCAGTGGTACCTTCTTTCATGCATTTTTCTGATTTATTTGTAGTTCTCTGTTTTTTTTTAAACCTAATTCTTTTTAGCACCTCCCTACCTTGCAGATGCTGTGCGTACATTTTTACTTTATTGCCATAACTTAATTGATGTGTCCTGTGTACATTTTTAACATGATCAGTTATTACTATGGCCAGTCTGCTTCCCTGGATGAGGTGAACCGATAGCTTCTTCTCAGAGGACATACATTGGAGAGTAGGTGCCTGCCCCAGCTCCAGCAAAGTTATCCTGAGTCTGGCAGTAATATAGCCAGAGCAGTGTGGGCAAACAAGGGTCCTCTCCAACATACATTCTGATCCCATGCAGACACCCTCTCGACTGTCCAGCAGCAAGCCAGGCAGACACACCTGCCTGCTTTACCAAACATCTCACAAACAGCAGTGTTGCTGCAAATAAAAACTCCCTCAGTGTTGCTATCAGTTCTGCTATGAGTCAAATTTCACTTTTTTGGATCTACTCTAGTCATTTGTCCAGTTCCTGCTCATGCTCTTTCTTAAACCCAGCATTTTCCAATGCTACAGGAAAACCAGGGAGCTCACACAGCTAGTTAGTCAACATGAAGGTCGCTTCTGCAACAACGAGCATGACTGCCTTCTTCACAGTTGTAGACTCAAGACACGTTTACTGATCTACAGATATACAAACTTCCACATATGAGTTTAAAGCCTAATTTATTTTCCTAGCATTGGAACCCTATCAATTTTTATCAAGATCTCTTTTCACTTGGTGACACAGTGTAGGGGAGATCAAACCTTTCAGGGAAGCACTGCGGATGTTATCAAGTTGTCTTGCCATGTAGAGATAAACTGTATTGTCTTTCCAGGTCTTGATGCTTGGTACATGAAAGTAGCTGCTGATTTGATATTAGTAATTGAACTGTACACTGAGATATGAAAAAACCCTTGTGTATATAAAATTAATCGGTCTTACTGGATGACTGCCTCAGGACATTGCCTGTTGCTGGTCATATTTAGACAAAAAACATATAAACTGCTGCAAAACTGTAAGACTTCTTTAAGACACTGAATAGACTCCTGTTTTGTAGAGATAAAGCTGAATCCTCTTTGCAAAAACAGAGCGGTGCTCTATATGTTCCTTGTTATGAGCCACCATTGCACAAACCTCTGCACAGGCTGTGGTGAATGCAGGAGGTTCAGTGTGGACAGCAGACAGAAGAAGGGACAGAAGGAACCCCTGCACTGTGCCCTCCTTTGAGAGGCTCTGACTGGGACTCATTCAGCAATGAACGCACATGGAGAATTGCTGAGCTGTTTGATGGGAACTGTGAGCTGGTAGCAGAATTAAATTTCTCCAGTGCTGACCATGGGCTCAAAGTCACTACCGATGGCTTTTTCTGCACCACTTGGTAAGACCACTTCTGCAAGCATCCTTAAAAAACAGTGGTACTCAGTGTTCACCCAACACTGTGGCTTCTGTTGCACTCATCCTGCAAAAAGGAACTCGGTATTCATTTAAGAATAAGAATTTATTGATTTAAATAATAAGAAAACATCTAGAACATAAGCACTTCTCAAAAGATTTTTGGAAATATTTTAATGAAGATTTTGGTCAGGTTTTTTTACACATGCCTAAATTCCCTGTATGTGCTGTATTCTTTGTGTTCAGCAACTGCAGATCTTTCAGGCTCTCTAAAAATACCCCTCTGTTTCTTTCTTCAAGGACATCATGGTGGATAGCAGTAGCTTTGTAGGGCTTCAAAAATATGCCTACTTTCCCCCCAACCTCTTTTTTATTTATATAGCAGCTGCTCTTTTATTTTCTATCACAATTGTGGGTAAGATGGGATGGAACATGAACAAGATGGCATATTATTGACAGCATGCAGCTGGTGTTATTTTCCAATTAAAAAATCCTTGATGGGCATATGAAAGAACTGTCTAGTTTATGCCCAGTTGTGACAATGCTATCAAGCTGTCCCTTCAGCTGAGATTTTATTTCACAGAAGATAAGCAATTTTTGGTTGCCGGTAGAAGAACAACAGTTTAATATCCTGGCCAACACAAAGTTGGTGATGAATATGCTGTTAGCCATTTCCAAATGTTTGCTGTATTGTAGAGCTGTGCCAGAAATGCTTCTTAATGCTTCTTGAGCAACTACTCCATAAACTGCCCTAAGCCCTTCTAATGCCAGTGAAGCTGTTAAAATCTACTTGAGCTGAGACCCTGACTTATTCTGCTCTGCTGGGGAAGGGAGAGATATCAGACTGTCAGCTGGGAGTTTAAGAACACCAATGCTCAATGTACACAAAGTTGTTTGTGTATTTAGTTGCCTAACTGTGACAAGTCTCTTCTGGGCATGAGGGGCTGAGCTTTTAAAAAAAATTACAGCTTTGCCAACAAAACTCCTTTTCCCTCACAGGGATGTTAGGATGCACATTTTTGATACAATGGTAAATTTACACTATCTGCTTCAAAACTTCTCAAAAAGTGCCCTTAAGACACATTTTTGTAACACGAGAAGAACAACATATCTTTTCCCTAGCCTCTCTCTCAGCCACTGGCACAGTCTTAGAATACATGAATAAAGTTTAGCAAAAGTAGTAGCAATAGTAACTGGATAGCAGAGACTACAGTGCCTCACTAAATGATTATTAAAGAGTTTGAAGGAACACCTGCCTAAGCACCTGACTAAATGAAGGAAATTCAGAGGAACAACTGCTTCCCAAACACAATGACATTTGTTATCAGTATTTAATGTTCAATAAAACTGAGACTGCAAAACCTAAATTATGCCCTCTCCAAGTTTTTCATTTTTTAATTAACTACATGCTGTTGATCAGTAAGCACCAGCCCATGCTGACACAAAGAATTAAGCATGTCTTTTTTGCAGTCAAAGAAAACTAAGAAAAATGGAAAAGTTATTTGGGATCCTTCCTATATAATTAAAGAGATGTTGACAACCATTAACTAAAAGTTAATGAATATGAGAAAAAATGTAGGGCAGGTAATTAGACAGTTGACAGTTTACAGACCATATTAACAGTGCTCTGAACCAGCACTGTCAATGTTTAGGTCATTGTAAAATTATTACATCACATCTGAACTATTATTTAATACAGTCATTGAAACTAGGCACATCCTATATGAGAAAAATGAATTATTCAAATATCTTTAATAGCTTATTGACACTTTATTTGTACACTGGCATTAACAAAACTAAAAGGTGCTTTCAATGTCTTTCAGCTACTAGATTTTCTGCTATTAAGTCCCTCTGAATTTCAAAACAGTTTCAGAAATCTCTTGTTTAAAAGGCTAGACTGTCCTCCCAATTCAGTATCTTTATATGGCAAAACATCTCCTTATAATCAATATAAACATCACAGAAATGAAACTGTGTATTACTCAACATCCTGTCCACCAATTATGCCTTGCTATTTCTAGACAGAGTGATAGCTCTGGGGAGCAAGCACACCCTACAGCGAATTCCTAGCTCTTGATAAATATGCCAGTGCTACAAAGGTCAAACAAGAGCACGAGGCAGTCTGTGTTCCTCCAGTGAGCCATCCTCACCGGGTGACAGTGGATGAATGCAGCTGGGGATCTGGTCCATCACACAATAGCTCTAGTGCCCTGAACCCTGAGGAGCTGCCTTGACAAATTAGATGTGGCCTGTTTTATTGAAAAAGCACATCAGGGTCCCAGGGCAATGACAGTTTTCCCCTCTTTTAGTAAGACAAGCCTCTACAGCTCATTGTAGCCTGGAAATAGATAGCCTGACTTGAAATCTACGCAGGTGGACAATTACAGGTCAAGGATACCTGCTGTTTCCAGAAGTCATATTTGATAATATCTATTTTAAACTTCACCATTCTTTTATTTGTAGGATCTATGAATGTGGGAGCAGAGAATCTTTGTTTTCATAACTAGGGGTTGCACATTAAAAGAACCTCTTCTGTTACCAATGACATAATTTTTTTTTCACTTCTAAACAGCAAATGGCTCTTGATTCTAATCTTGCCACTCAACATTTCCACTTCCGCTAGTTAAATCTGAAATCTGTACTGTTAGTGAAATGCAGAAATGTTTTGAATTCTGGAAATGTTAAGAGAGTGTCAGTGCTAAAGTATAGGCATTTTTTTAAGTGTGGTATAGGCAGTTGGTGTGTGTTGGAATATACTCCACCATTATCTTGATTTCCTCATCCTTGCCTGTCTTTTGCAGTTAAATCTGTTCCTTTCCTTACACTTTCAGATGGCTACTATAGAAAATCTGTGTCTAAATGAGCTGGAGCTTTCTTTACATAAGGTTTGAAGTGCAGACTTAGTAACAGAGAAGGCACACTAAATCACTGCCCCGTACTCTATCATAACCCTGTGTTTGACTAAAATTGGCTTAAAGATGTGGCCTTGGTCAGGGATTTAGCTCCCAACATCTTTTCTGAATGCCTTGTCTCTTCACTCTTGTTCTCACAGAAACTTACTAAAACATCATAAGAACAAGTCTGAAGTAAGTCTGCTGTCAGAAACACCCTTCCAGCATTCTTCTTTCATGAATTTTATATACCATTTCCATTTTATTAATTAGCATCTACTTTACTACTGTCACTATTTGAACTTGAGGATGTAATCTGAGATGATTAGCTGTCTCTAGCTGTGGGAGCAGACAGCTCATACATGCAAGACAGAACAGAAGAAGGATCAGTGTCATTTCTCTGGGCAAGTCTGATGTGTTTCTTTAATCCTGACTGCACAGCCCGCCTGGTGCATGTCACAGGATACCAGTGATTCCAGTGTGGTGAGACCATCAATCTTCTGGCATGTTTGTGAGTTATTAGCCTGGTCTAGCGACTCAGGTATCTGGCCACTAAAAAGTATACTGGGAAATTCGGTCCCATTCAAATGCTAACAATGGCTTTCAGGCCTTTATCTGATACTGTGCTGAAACAGTGCTCCACAGTAGGTATGCTGGGATTAGTTTATGAGAGCCCCAGTTCCTGGACAAGCTGCTCATTAGAGGCATTTTAGGCAAATATAGGGTTGGTTGCTTGTTCTAAACAAAAATATTTTTTTAAAATTTCAACTAAGCAACCAGTATATAAATAAGGCCTCCCTCTGGAAAGGAGGGATGTTTATACTAAGCTGATGCTAATTTACTTAAGAATATTTCAGAAAAAAGTCTTCAGGGTTTTGTTTAGCACACACTTATCCAACCAACCTCTGTTTTCATCCTAATGAGAAAAGTCAGTATGTTTTAATCTAGAAGTGGCTCTATACAAGTTTAAATGGACTAAACCCTTTGTCATCCTGTCCATGTAAAATCACTTTGTGAACCACAACAGCACTGAGTAACCACACCTCTCACCCCAAATTTCAGCCACATGCTACAGAATCATAGATAGAATCAGAGCAAATTCTCTACTCCCTTTCTCACAATATTCTTTACTAAACACTGGACAGAAAACTTAAAAGTACAGTAAAGGATGGATCTGGTCTGATTCAATCTTCGTTGTTTCCTCAGCACTTGAAACTCAGTGATCTGCAAAGTATTTGTAATTGTTTTATGTTTGTGCATACAAGGATTTGAGATATGGGATAGAAGAGCTGTGTTTGCATAGTTTCCCCCCAGATGCACATGCTTTGGGTGAATACATCTCTTCCCAATCCCATCCAGGCAGAACTGCCTATGGTGCAACTCCTCCCACTAGCCTTACACTTGTTTTAGGATCCATCAGTTCCTTCTGACAGTGTCAGGACAATGATACTGATGAAATACTGAATGTTTGCTTCACCTCAATGCATTGAAAGTTCAAGCCCTTCCACTCAGACCTGCAAACACTAACTCAAAACATAAGTTTTGACAAATTTTGTGCCACTTTAATTCCTCATTTCCTCATCTGATTTATTACATAATGCCAACAACATAATAACATTCCTGTTTTCTCTGATAGAGAAATTGGTTTGGATCTTTTAAATTCTTGTACATATTAGCATATAATAGTATTTTTTTGTAAAAACATACTCTGCAAATGTACTTCTTTGTGCATAACTCAGGTCTCCCGTGATGAATATTAATTGTTTAATTTATGCAAAAAAAAAAGTCTGAAGCTTTGTTTTGCCACAATTTTTTCCCCACTCATTTGATGTCTACTTGTAAAGTATCTTGTTATATCAGCGCTTTACATTCTTTATCATAACTGTACCTGAAGTTTCTTATAATTTTGTCTCACTGCAGCAGAATCTGCCTGAACATTTGCAGACTCTCCAGAGACAAGCATTGTCAGCACTTGGCAAATCTTTCAAGTAGTGATAATCACAGTAAAATTTAGTAACACTGCCACTTGTGTACAATATGAAATATCTTCTGGAGGCAGGTTTTGAAAGGAACAGCTCTTGGGCTCCCCAAGAGCCCAGCCCTCTCTAAATAAAGGAGTTGACTATTGCTAATGACATACCAGGGGAAGAGCTGCAGTTATGAATAATATTAATAATATAGATTGTACAATCTATAAAATAATAGGTGCTACCTAAAGGAGCACCCTTGATATCCAAATAAACCAGCAACTCTTAGCTCTGTAAACTGTGTTCATCATATCCCACTTCTAATCAGCTTTTTACCTTTGTTACATGGATATCAACGAAAGGCTAACTGAGGAAAGGAGATACCACCTCACAATCTTCGCCTAAGGAGTGCTGAGCCAAGTAAGAATACAAGCATTAAAGACTGCTAACCACTACGCTTTTGTTGTTCAGTGCCCAGCTCAGCCACTTCCACCTGAATGCTGTGAAGAAGAAGCTGTAGCAGAGTCACAAAATCATAACCTAAATTTTCAACCAATTTATCGAAACAGTGTTTAAAAGTCAAAGATTTCAGGCAATTAGGGGAGGAGTAGAAAACTGAGGTGTTGGCTACATTTGCACTAAAAAACCCAGTACTGGAAGAGCATGAGGCATTTCTGAATGGAGGCAGGAAGGACAGGAGGCAGCAGAGAAGGGCAGCAGGGTGGTGAGAGACAGGGCCAGCCATTCTTGAAGAAAATGAGTTTGCTTTCTTCACGGAGGCCTGTCGAAGAGCTGTACATCTCTACTCCCCCCTTCGTTAGTAGGACGACTACAGAGGGACGCAGCACTACGGCACTACTGGGGTGTGGAGGGTAAAGCCTTGGAGTGCTCCACAGGAGGAGCCTCATGACTCCGACTGGGGAGGGAGGAACACCAGGTACAATGGCAGCAGGGGGGATGGTTAGGCAGCAAGGCTAGGGAAACTGTTTCAACAAAGGTGAGAAACACACAAATAAATTAACACTAAAACGCAGCAAGAAAGAAAACAAAACATAAACATACTCTAGAACGTGGGCTGTTCTGGTGTTTTTTTTGGTTTGGTTTGATTTGGTTTTCTGGGGAGATGGGAGGAGAATAGGAAAGAGGGTTGTAACTTGCCCAATCAGAGCTTTTTGTTTTTGTGTTTTTTTTTCTTTTTTCTTTTTTTTTTTTCCGCCTTGCAATAGAAAGAGCAGATTCCCTAATGGCCAAAATGAAAATGCCAATGGGATGGCAATGCACAATTCTCACTCTAAGGGTAGGACTACACATTTTCATCTTGGCAAGAATTGTGATGTAGCTCAGAAACAACAGTCCCAGAGTATATTTAGCTACAAAAGCTGTGGCACACAAATGTCACATTCCCATGAGTCAACCCTTTTAAAGAACCCCATCTTCACACCCCCACAGATATTCCCCAAGATGCCTGCACTGAATTAAGAGTGAAGCATATGGATGGATGTGACATCATCAAGGCAACTGTGTTACAGAAAAGAGAACAGCAAGTGGATTCTATACAATTAGTACAATCAGTAAGGAGCCATTTGTGAGCACAGAAAAAGAAAGAAAACACCGCTCAAAGGAATAGAAACAACCAATGAAGGAAAACACAAAGCACTTCGCAAAACAAGGAGAAAATATTAAAAAAAATAAAATTTTCTTTGTGAATGTGTGAAAGCAAAAGAAATCACAGCAGAAGTGGAAACAAAATCTTGATAAAAGGATTGTAGGTGTAACATTTCTTGATTTAATTTTGTGTAAGAACTCTTTCCTTTGCCCTTTTGAAACAACAACTCAATAAAATTTTGGAGCCAACTGGCTCTGACTGGGCAAGGCAAAGAGTAACATCACACAAGTGGATGGTAATGGTCAACAACCATGCGGTCACCTCTGCCGCCATTGTTTTGATGGGTGCAGACTGCTTCCAGCTTTGTCAATACTCATAATTAGGTGCCAAAGAATGCATAATATTTAAATGACCCTGTCAAGTGCTTATAAGGCTCTTTGGTAACCATCACTCCCTGGGGAGGGAAGTATTGAATGTAAGCCACTTCATCAGTCAGTGAACTGAAGCGAAAATGATTAGAATCCAACAGCCATACATTTATTAATATTTTCACTGCATGCTCTTCTGAAAGCTACTAGTGGCATACAAGATGCTTTTAAGAGCTAGTTTTCCATCTACTAAGCATTGCTTTTCAGAAGATTTGCAAAGCAGGGACCCACACATAACAAACAGTGCTATTAAAATGCATGCACATCTCTTAATTCCTCTGGGCATGTAAAGGGGCAGATCTTCCACTTATGGTGGTTTCCAACAACACTCCCTTGTCTAGCAGCAACAGAAGAGTTGTGTTCCAGGATCCATTCCTCTATCCTTTCCTTCCTTCCTTCCTTCCTTCCTTCCTTCCTTCCTTCCTTCCT
>VYXF01003112.1:390107-431524 GCA_013397295.1 Polioptila caerulea | reverse complement strand
CTTTCCTTCCTTCCTTCCTTCCACCTATCTCTCCCTTTCAGTGTTAACAAGAGGAAGATACCACTTATTTTCAGAAGTGAGAACACTGGATTTTCTAAGAAATATCCTCTAGCCTGAAGTATTATGTATAACAGGTCTTACCAACAGATTGGACAAAGAAAGAAAAGATCCTAATTTTTTGGCTGTCAACATTATTATTGACATTGCTGAGAGGCAAGAGGAGTGCTAGGTAAATCACATGCCATCTTAAGGAGGGCGTGCAGGTTTATCTGCCTACCCTCTGCTACATAAGTGACACCTTTTTTTCTCAATTGCCTTTCTACAATTAAAGAGCAAGGGATGAGGAATTAAAAAATGAAGATGATATCTCAAACTGAGTTTAAACTGGAATTGGGAGTGTGAGGTTTCATCTTAAGTACTGTCACTCTCTTGCACCTGAAATAATGGTTTTGAGTTTGAGTATTGCAGCTGCCTGAAATTCTTCCTCTGCCAAGGCTCAGGAGCCCCCAGGTCGGCAGGATGCAAAGAGGCTCTGTGCTTAACACACAGGTAAGACAGATCAGGTTCTAGAAATCCACTTTTTTGGTTTAGATTTTGCAGTTATTCTCCCAGAATGTCTACAGGATTAAGCTCTACAAAGAAATTGTTCTAGCAGGAGTAGTTTTCCCCCTTTTCTGTAGGAAGAGCTAATTAGCTGGGAGGTGGGGGGCAAGTTTACATCCTCTGCCTGTAGGAATTTAAATCTTCATATTCTATTTCCTGCCAATAAGCCTAAAAGCCAAGGCTACTAGATTAATATTTTCCATGGTGTATTAAGAAATTTTACTGTATCTCCTGCCTAATTTGAATGACCTCCTCAACTGGAAAAGTGCTTCAGGCTTTGTCTCTGCTGGGCCAGCCAGGTGATGCCCATTGCCTTTGTGGTAAGGAACAGTGAAGGCTCTTTGAGGTCAGTCCTGGGGAGTTCAGTGAGAAACCCTGGATATTCCTGGACTGTGGGAGGCATCGTGTATCTGGGGCTGTTATGAATAACAGGCACTGAGGTCACAGTCTGGGTCCAGACCACCAGCAGCTGTTCATGTAGCTCAGCTAAAGACTGTTCTGTGATGTTAATGTGCTCATCACTCCTTGCTGAAAGCCTCCACAACTAATGCAGAGAATTCAAGATTCAGTGGGTCAAATGGAGGGGAAAGAATAGGGGAAACTAGTAACTTCTAGTTTGGGCAGACAATGCAAACATCAGGTCTGGCATGCCAGTAGCCTATCTAGGAACAGCCAATGCTTTTGTCTAATGAGCTTTTCATATAAAATGCATGAACAATAGAGACTGGAATCCACATTTCAATTAATATTTTAAGTGTTTTATATCAAGTATTCATAGCAGAAAGGACTGAACTCGTGTGTTCCTGCCCCTGGTGAATGCCCTAACCACTCAGCAAGTGAGTTTTGCTCATACTCATCTTCCTTCTGACACACTGAGTACTTAATTAGTCCACACAGAGAAAAACATCTTCAACAGAACTGAGATTGAAAGAAGAGATCTAAGAACACCCTGGAGAAGAATAACAAGGATTCAGATCTCTCTAGGCAGTGGAGCTATTTGAACCTAACTCTCATGTTTAAAAGGAACCATTTTAAAGTCTCTGAGATACAGATTAAAAGGAGCTGAAAGAGTGATGAGGGTCAAGATGCAATGAGGGGCACCATCATCTCTGCATAGGAGGAAAGGTTCTTCTTCTCTATGTTCAAGTAACACATTTTGGCAATTCTCTGACTAATTCTCTGTATGTATGTCAAAGAGGGAGTGGAAGCCAAAGGACAGGATTTTTATTAGAATCCTGCTTCAGCACTGGTCTGAGCACTGTGAAATGACAGCTAAATCCCAACCTTTTTGTGTGTGAAAAACAAAATCTAGAACTTCTCCATGAGCAGTCATTTATGTCTCATTTAATGTACACTAATGACCACACCCTACATGGCATTTTTTGCTCAGGTCTCACTGAAGACAGTGGTACTGAGGCCCAGAGACTAGGACTACTCTCAGTTTTACCTCAAGGTTAAACTAGAGCAGGCTTCCCTTACCTGTGTTGGGGTACTGGACGTGAGGGTCACCAGCTAAAGTGAACTGATAGTGATGTCACGAGTGGCAGCAGCCTGGGCTGCAGTGATCATGCACTGGTGGAGTTCACAGTCCTCAGGCATATGGGTCAGGCAAGAGTAAAGCCAGGACCCTGTATTTTAGAAAAGCAAACTTTCAGCTCTTCCAGTAGGACTCCCAGGGAAACTGCCCTAAAGGACAAGGGAGCACAATAGAGCTGGCAGATCTTTAAGGACGTCTCCCAAGAGGGAAGAGCTAGCGAAAACCAAGTGAAAGATTTTGGACAAGAAAGACAAGATACTGGATGGCTGTATTGGGATCAGCTAGCTGAACTAAAAATGAAATGCACAGGTGGTGGAAGATGGGACAGGTCTTGTGTAAAAACTATGGGAACACAGTCTGGCTATGTATGGATGGGTCAGGAAGGTCAAGGTGTGGTTTGGAGCTGAACTAGGCAAGGGATGCCAAGAATAATAAGAACAGATTCTACAGGTATGAAAGCCAGAAAAGGAAGGTTGAAGAAGGTGTACTCCACCTGCTAAGAAAGGCTGGCATGAGGAGAAGGCTGAGGCACTCAACAATAATTTTGCCCTAGTCTTCTCTTGCAACCACTCTTTCCACACCTCTAGTGTGTTTGGTCCACAAGACAGGGCATGGGCAGCAAAGTCACTTCCACTGTAAGAGAAAATCTGGTTTGAGACCACTTGAAGAACCTGAACATACCTAAGTCTATGGAACATTATGAGATGTACCCCAGAGTCCCAGGAATGGGCTGATTTAATTACCAAGCCACTGTCCATGATATTTAAAAACTGTGGAAGTCAGGTGACTGGAAAAATGGAAATATTGTACCCATCTTAAAAAAAGGTAGAAAGAAGGACCCTGGGAACTATCAACTTGTCTTTCCCATTATCTCTGTGCCTGGGAAGATCATGGAACATATCTTCCTAGAAACTCTGCTAAGGCACAAGAAGGACAGGGAGGAGTCAAAGACAGCCAGCATGTCTGCATCAAGGGAAAGCATTGCCTGGCCAACCTGGTGGAGAGACTTCATCAATAGACAAGGAAAGAGCTATATGTGTCATTTATCTGGACTTTTGTAAGGTCTTTGACATGGTCCTCTACAACATCCTTCTCACCAAATTGGAGAGAGATGGACTTGATGGGTGGACAATTTAATGGATAAGGAATTAACTGGACAGCCTTATTCAGAAAATAGTGGTCAATGGCTTGAAGTCTGAACAGACATCAGTGGCAAGTGGTGTCCTTCAGGGGTCAATTTTGGGACCAATGTCCACCAATGACATAGTGGAATTGAGTCAGCCTTCAGCAAGTTTGCAGATGACGTCAAGTTGATGCACCTGAAGGATGGGATGCCATCCAGAGGGACTTGGACAAGATTGAGAAGTAGGTCCATGGGAACCTTGAGGTTTGAAAAGGCCAAGAGCAAAGTACCTGAGTCAGGGCAACTCACAGCCCACAAAGCCAATTGTGTCCTGGGCTGCATCCAGAGCAGTGTGGGCAGCAGGGGAGGGAGGGGATTCCGCCCCTCTGCTCTGCTCTGCTCTGCTCTGCTCTGCTCTGCTGAGACCCCACCTGCAGAGCTGTGTCCAGCTCTGGGGTCCCCAGCACAGGAAAGACATGGGCCACAAAGATGATCAGAGAGCTGGAGAACTTCTCTTATGAAGACAGGCTGAGAGAGTTGGGGTTGTTCAGGATGAGGAAGAGAAGTTTCTGGGAAGATGTTACAGCAGCCTTCCAGTACCTGCAGGGAAGTATATAAGAGGTGGAGAGGGACTTTTTACAAGACTGTAGTGAGAGGAGAAGGCAAATGGTTCAAACTGAAAGGGGCAGGATTAAATTAGATATTAGGAAGAAATTTTTTACTCTGAGGGTGGGTAGTGAAGCACTGCAACAGGTTGCCCAGAGAAGCTGTTGATGGCCCATTCCTGAAACTGTTCAAGGCCAGGTTGAATGGGGCTTGGAACAACCTCGTCAAGAGGAAAGCATTCCTGGTCATGGCAGGGAGGTTGGAACAACATTATCTTTAAGGTCCCTTCCAAATCAAAGCACTTCATGATTCTATGATTCCATGGCTGTTGACAGATGGTCATAATGTGAAATTAGCTGAGAAATTAGTCGTGCTGCCTTGGGAATTCAATTCTTAAGAACAATAGGAAGCCATGGATCTTGCTTTGTCAGAGAACAGGGCAGATCAAATTTAAAGAGAGTTAAATCCTCCGTTTCCCTCCTTCCCATACACAAGCACAAAACTGTCTATAAAGGCATACACTTCTGTTTGTTTCGTGTGGTTTCCTCAGGCAGTGAATTATCTAGGACTGAGTGTAAGATTGGCTGTTTAGTTTCAGACTTTACGATAAGCTTTTAATTAGAGCACAGGGCTTTCATCATATGTTACTCTGAGCCAGCTGGAAGCAGTTACACTTTAGTCCTCCTCCCCCTCCCTCCTCACCACAGGATGTCATTTCCAAGGCCTTACCCTTCTTGTCTTGATGATTATGGGATGAAACTGCCACATATGGATCTGTATTTTCAGATGAACCAAGCACATCCTTCCAATCCAGCATGCGTCCCCTAGCATCATAACCCTGTCGAGCGCGAGAGTCAGAAGTGGTGGTGCTTGGGACTAGGGAACTGGAGTGTCCTGTTTGCATTATAAATACAGGTAGGGAAGACAAGTCTCATTAGTCACTTACCACGCTACCTCCCTGTGCTCAGGGATGTACGCGCTGCTTTGCCTCTGTGATGAGTGAACATCTTGTCTTAGGCTGAGCAATGGTTCAAAAGTCCTTCAAATCATGACTCCAAAGGAAGAGGGGATTTGAACCTTCCATATCAGGGTGTTAAAAGGTGCTGCCACTGAGCTGGCAGTTCTGTGCTTCTCAGCAGAGTCAAATGCGTATGAAAGAGGGTAAGCACACTCCATCTGAGTCAAGCATCCTTTGGCTGGATTCAGTACACATGCCTGACTGAAACTGAAGTGTCGGCCCATGCTGTCTGATACTGGCTCAGTCACAAAGCAAATAAAAAACCAATTTAAAACATAACAATGTCCAAAATGGCTGAAACTGAATAGGAACACCAGAAGAACTGCAAAAGGGTAATATCATGAGGCAGTCTACCTCATGCCCCCAGGGGAATGAAGGACTGCCTAACTCCAGTGTGCTCACACTGCAGCACTCCTCTCCCGATGGGAAACATCTCAGGCCAGCTGCTGGCCCCTGCTTGCACCATCACTTTTAGTCCTGTCTGAGCTGATGGCCCAAGATGGCTTTGAAATAAGCATAAGACTGAACACCATTTCTGCTCAGAGTGACAGTGCAGACAGTGCCTCACCACGTGGATCTGCCCAAGAACCCGTGACTCCAGCAGCAGCTGAGACTGAGGTCTCACATTTTTTTCGATTACAAATGCTCTAGACATTGTTACTGTTGCACTGAACAAGACTGATCCAATTCTCACATGTCATATACACCCCAACAAACAGCACATTCACAGAACATGCCCCACTGGAAATACAGCACAATTTGAAAGGTGGTTTGGATGGGACAGCGGCGTGTTTGTAGACTCATATACTCTTTGCAGCTGGATCTGAAAAGTACATCAGCACCTAAAATGCTTGAGATGCTTGGAGTCTACCATCTTGGAAAGACAGCTCCCACCTGGACTTCCCAGTGGCTCAGCTGCTTTGGGGAGAGGGCACCAAATGCCATCCACACCACAACATTTTGACCTCAAAACCATTGTGAAAAATTCCTTTCAGCACATGTGAAAAAGTGAGTTATTTTCATCAGGATTCAAGGAGTTCTGGGCCTCCTTAATTTGATGTGGAGTAACTATATCCCCTTACCTACTTTCCATAAAGAGCCCATTAAAAATAGGATTTTTGACACATGTTCAAACAAACTAACAGAATTTGATTATTCACAGACAGAATGGCATATAACATTTTTCATCAGGTAACACTAGACAGACTGACAGCAGCCCTCCTTTCTGCTGTCTCCTTTTGAACAGCCCAGCAAATTAATTTTCCTTCCTTAGATGAATCTCACTTGGAGAGCAATCCAATCACCAGGCTACAGGCTGCCCTAGCAGGGATGCTCTCCCTGCTCCTTTCCTTGATCTTGCTTCACTGCTCAGAAAAATAATTTGAGACTCACTGGGGCAGAGACAGATCAACACAAGGAGCTGAAATTTAAGCCTCACAGAAAAGGCACAGAGCTGGGCAGGTAGAGCCTGTGCTTCTGCAGTTTATTTTAAACAGCTCCTGGATAAGCACAAAGCTTTTGAAAGCTGCATCTCAAAAATGCTGTTTTAAATGGCTTCTAAAGCCATACAGCCCTAGCTCTCAGAAGTCTAGAGAGAGATGATGAATCTAGTTGTTCAATTCTACTCCAACAATCAAAAATCTAAATGTTGGCCACCAATGTTCCCAAGCTTTTAGATGCACCCATATTCTCCATTTTATCCATCCCTTTCACCAGCTTCATGGTGTTCAACTACTGATGAAGCCAGCAAAATGCAACTTCTATTAAGATACTGTTATGATTTAAAGAAGTCCTGTTGAATATTAATGACTTTAGAGGAAAAAAATGTCTGTACTCTTCTGTAAGTTTCTGAGGAGCCCTTTAGATTTACTGAATTGAATTATATATGGGAGCACTTTGGACTATGTTTTGCATAGGACATGGCCACAATGAACTCCTTTAACTTGTATACTTAGAAAGTAAAATTGGTTAATTTAACAGTGTTCTCACCATGAAGCCAACCTTCAACTACAGCTAATCGTTAACACAATTTAGCTCTGGATGTCCATCTGAAGGTTTTATACTGACAAGGGCAGTGGACTATTTTTTACCTTCTCATGGTAGAAAGTGTGTTTTCTCCCAGACATTTTTCTTTACAACAGCAAATGAAACGCTGTGTTTTGTTAAGACAGAGTTTTGAATGTCGCCCAAGTAGAAAAGAGAAGCCAAATGTTATCCTCTTTTAAAGGGTTTCCATAAGCCCCATTATGGCTGGGAACATTGGTAACACACAGCTAGAGGATTCCATTTGAGCTCCAATCCAAATGTGCTGCCTGCTCCACAGCAGTCCTGCAGCAGGACTGTTTGTGTCCAAAGGGACAGGTAGAGGTCCAACAACTGAAAACACAGGCCCTCTTAAGGCAAGAACATGCTGGACCCTGAAAGCATCCACTCCAACACAATTTTATGCTTGTCAACTCCTGTGCTCATCCCCAAAGAACGAGACAAATAACAGGGAAGAGAACAGGCTAGAAAGTAGAAATAATGGAATCTTCATGGGTTTTTTTTCCCCTAAGGATTAAACCCCAATGCAAACACTCATGGGGTTCCAGTCTTCAAGTTTATACCCCATTCAGCAACAACAATAATGTGTACAGTATTTGATCAGCTCACACATAGTGCTGCACTCAGCATAAGAAAGCAATTAATCGTTGCTTGATAAGGAGGTGAAAGAGAAGAAAATCTTGCCAAGTAGCAATCATATTTTATGCCCGTGTTTGATATGCATTTATATGCCTATTATCTCTTTCCAGGCACTTGCACTTTTAAGTGTGCTTAAAGGAGGAATTCTAAGGAAAAGCTCTAAGTATGGTTTAAAAAAAACATTTCATAATAAAAAATCTAGAGGAAGTATATGCCAAAGGGACACATTTCCTGGGGAAAAAAAATAAATTTCTTGAACCATATGTTGCCAATACACAGAGAACTTCCTGGTAATGGAAAGCTAAGGCTTTGTGAAGATATTAATGTGTACCAGATGGTCACTAGGTAGACAGGGGTTCCACACAAATGCAAAGAATCACTATATTCTCTCACTTACTAATGTATTAGTCTAGTACACACTGAGAAGCAAGCTTACACAGCTAATCGAGACAAACTTCCTTCCGTCTGATTTTGAGGAAGCAGTGCAGGAGCAGATTAAACCTTAATAGCCTGTCCCAGTTGTGTTAGAGCTGTATTTTGCAAACATTTACTACCAGGCAGTGACACTGCTCCTGTGAGCAGTATCACAGTGTCCTGTAAGTGCCTGAATGGCCAGTCCCACTGGGTGAATTTCACCTCTGAGCAGAGTGGCACCACAAATGTATGAGTTACTTAAGTTTCTCTCATAAACAGAGAAAAGACTGAAGTGGCAGGAAACCGAGTCCTGGCCCTCTCACACACAGTCATTATCAAGCCTTTACAATGCACTATATAGTTTGCAATTTATAGTGGGTCTTTTTTTCCCATTACACCATTTTTTACCACTCTGACTTGCAAATAAGCTTTGTTGAAATTCAACAAGGCTTTAGCACATCTGAGATGTGGCCAGTAGCTCTGTGTTAATAATGGTTATACAAAAACATCTGAAAAACCAATTCTGCCTTTGTTTTAAAAAAAAGCATCCAAATAACTGTAGACATAGTGCTTTTCAAATGTCTTTGTTTAAAGAAAACATTTAAAAATCAAATAGACACACTTTAAAAAAATCTGGTTTAGGTGCTTCCATTATTTGCAAAAACTTTTCATTTGGAGTGCTGTAATCAAGTAACAGAGGCAGAGTAAAAGCACTTAGTGCCTACGAGCACAGATAAAGATTCAGAAAGGCTGCACTTCTGTAACTATAGCTCGTTCTGAAGTGCACTTGTAAAATGCAAAGAGGTTTTTTTTTAGGTTTAAAACAAAGACAGACAGTATTTGATAGTTGGTCTAATATGCACAAGTCATTAGAATCTCAGAGGTTAAGATATCTGCACACTATCCTATTAACAGCTATAGCAACCTAATTAGACAATTAGAGGGAAAGTTAAATCAATACTATAGAGGGAGAAAAGACTATGGCTAGGGGGTAATATAAGGGCCCAATTCACTAAGAAATGATGTTTCCAAAGGTAATTGAAGCTGCTTAGACTTTTGCAGAGTGATCTAGCTTAATTTCCTTGTTTAAATATGTGGCTCCTGCATAATTTCTCTCTGACTTTCTGCATCAAGACCTTCAGTCCACTATCCTCTCCTTGGGTCACTTGAGTCACCTGCATAGACTTTGCACTTTGCTTGTTTGCAACTGATCATGTGAGACTGCGTTAGGAAGAGAGCCCATGAGCCAAACTCAGGAGTAGGCTGGTGCCAAGAATACAAAGATTAAGGGCTTGGTTCTCCTTTCATTCACACTGCTACAGATTGGCAGTAAGTCTGTTGAAGGAGGATGATTTATAGTGGCATAAATGAAGAGAATCAAGCCTTATGACTTCTTTTGGAGCTTCAGATGACTTTGGGTATATTTAGCCCACTGAGTATTTGCGCGGTTGACATTCTGGTACCAGAATGAGGCTTAATCTATTACGACATACCATTTACCTTTGCATTAAACTGTACTCAGTAACATCAAAATAGATAATTTATAATTTTTTTGTTTTTTCAAGGTACAAAATTACTCAGACCAGTCACTACAGTTGGCAAACATGAATTTGTTTACCAAGACTGGTTTACTACCTCACCCTAGAATTTTTGCACCCCTCATGTGGAAGATCAATAGCGGTGACTAGAGGTAGGTGAAAAGAAAGCTCAACTGCAAAAACATCAGAATAGGTATTTTAACTAAATTAAAGGAGGAGCTGACTTGCATAGAGACCATGTTATCAGGATGTACCTGAGAGGGGTCAATGAAATAAGCTGTATAAGACAGGACATGAGTGGGAACCCATGCTAATGCTGGGTCAGCATTTCTCCATTGCATTTGTCTATAACGTCCTACTTTAAAGGCTGAGTTAATTTAGGTAGTCTTTCTTTGGGCTTGACCTGCCCAATTTGTAAATTGTACTCTTTTTTGTTAACTGTACTCTCTTGGACTTCAGCTTTTTTCATTCTGCTGCTCACTTGAAACACTTTTCTGCTTTCTTGGTCAGATTTAAATATTAGGTTTTACTAAAGTACCTACTAATACGCTAACTGGCAGGATCCAAAACCACAGTTCCACAGCCATAGCTCTGCAGACTGTGGAATTCACTTAGAAGCAGGAAATCTAGAACATTTCTGGCATCATCAGCACTATGCCCAAATCCACTTTATCTTTACATTCAGCAGTATGGATTTTATCATTACTCTTCTTTAAAAACTGCTCTGTGTATTAGAAATACAGCAATTTCATGATGAAAGAAAGTACAAACCATATATGCAGATGAAACTGTGAGTCTTCCATATATTAGGAAGTCTCAACTTGCCTTTGATTTTGTACATTCTCTTCACTGCTTTTCATTACCATACTTTCAAATAAATTTCACCTGCACATTTTTCATTTCCTGGTAATAAACAGTAGGGGGAATTTGATTTTATTTTGACAAATGTTGAACAGCATTACTGTGCCTCCAGTTATTTATGTTCTGCTATACTGAGCTGTCATTGGTTCACTTTTATACCTACATACTCTGCAGGCACGAGATGAAAGGACCAATTAAAAGTTCATCACAACTTCACATTAACCTACCTCTTGCTGTGTTCAGCCAAACCTATGGTGAATTTGATCTAGCGCTAGTGAACTGCTGGTCTTGTACAGCCTGAAAGCAACTTCAGAAGGAAGCTCCCACCCCACAGGGAATTTTGCTGTTGACTTCACTGGCAGCAATGCCACACATCCTTTTAGCTTGTGAGTACTTGTCTTTGTTCAGGATGTCTATAAGAAAAGCTATTGCAATTTAAAGTGATCTGAATTTAAAGTGATTATTTATTCTGCAGTGACTCCTCATGAAGACATTTATTCTTCACTCCAAGAAGCAGCATAATCCACTTCCAAATATGCAGAACAAAGCGGTAGAAAGCACTATGAGCACAGATTAACAGCTGCCTCATGGGAACCTGCTACTCTAGGCTAGCAGAAATGATCCTCTTCAGTTCAGGTCATTTAATTTGCTATGTAAATTTGAATGGACAACATAAATGACTCACCCTAGAAGTGACAAGAACCTTCAGGAATTGAGATATAATCCAATTGAGGCTTAATCTCAAACCACATGGGTAAGAGGCTAATTTTCCTTACGAGAGATCTTTCTGTATGCCAAGGTTAGTATTGCTTTCCCTAAGGTATCTCTAACTGGCTGCTGTAGCAGTAATGACACCAGCCTGCACAGCTCATGAGTGGGATGTGAGCTACTCTCTTGTTTGTCCTGGTGAACAGATAAGATGCATCACTGTAGCCAAGTGTTTCTTTGAGTGTTCAGATGAAACATGTTTTAAATCATGTCTGCTGGCATGCCATTAAAATAGGTCATATCTGACTTCAATTCAATGGAGACAGTTTTGAGGGAAGACAAGAAAAGAGGGATTGAAAATCAAGAGGTATGACTTAATCCTAGTTGTGATTAGTGAATCGGGCCCTCAAAACCAAGACAAAACAAGTAAAATAGGGTAACTACTATTTAAGTACAGGAACTACTAGCTAACACAAGGATTTGGGGAGAATTTTTGAAAACACTCATAAACTGACCATACACTGTGTAGTAAGACATTTCATGATCAGGTGAAGCAGTTGAAATGTCTATGAACAAAATAAATTGGGAAAAAACATTAAATATAACAAAAGTATGAAAATATTTAAAAGTTTAGTAAAAAGTGGTTCCTCCAAAATGGATTTGCCGTCAATATATATTGAAACTAAGAACTTCCTTACCATTCAGGGCTACGAAGGAATCTGAAAGACAAATAACAGGGGAAAAATCATTATTTCTATCTTGGTTTTTTTTAAAAGTAGTTTGCTGCTAATAACCTTTAATGTTTCAGCTGATATTTATAAGCATGTGACTTGTACACTAAGGACCCAGGCAAAACTAATATTCAGACATACCCAAAAACAATGTCTGGCTTTGACAGTGCTCATGAGCAGCTCTGTACAGAAGGTACCAAAGCAGGAGGGCCAGTGTCCTCCCTGCTTTCTTTACAAATCCTAGTCTAAGGCAAGGCATTGCAGGGAATGCAGCCATCAGTGTGAGTCAATGAGGACAAAACCCAGGTGACCCAAGATCACATGAAGTAATAAAATCAGCTGTGTTAGCAGGAAATGAAATCTACCCCTGTGCAGTGTCAAGGTTCAATGCACCATTCAGGGCTAAAGAGGGATTTAAGCAGGGTATGGGCTTTGTTGCTTTCTGCACAGAAGCAGATCTCTCTCCATGAGCACAATGTGCTGTTCCTGAATAATTTCCTACCCTCCTTTTATATGTAACTGATATCAGGTACACTCCACTCCTGCCTAACCTATTTGCCCAAGGAGAGCAGAATCGGCTGAAAAGGGCAAAGATACACCAGCTGGGAATTGGCCTGATTTTGGTGCTAACCCATTTTACAGGGGAACAGAGGGGAGGCCAATGTATACACCTTCAAAAATCTTTGTGACAGTCTATATTATCCTATCTTAGGACAGAGGCTGAAATCCTTGTACTCCTTCAAGCACAGTGATCAGACTAATTAATGGCTCTTGAATTAGGATGCACAAGGCATGAGAAGGCTCTGGCTTTCTCCAGAGCAGCTGGCCCACACTATGTCCCATGGCAAAGCCTAGCCCTCTGTTATTTTTCTCTGTACTTCAGAAGTAATGACTCTCTCACTGTACATTAATTCCTCAGCTTCATCAGTTTTATTGCATCAGTGCGAATAGTGCTGAAAACAATGTGAGTCTTGATTTCATGAGGTTTATGAATAATATTTGGAGCTCAGAATCAAACCAACCTTGGTGAGAACATCTGGAAAAAGAGCTGCCCTGAACACAGGTGTTGATATTCCTGGAGGCTCAGAAATCAACATGCAAGGTTCTTTGCGTGCAGTGCAAGCTATGCACTTTTAAGCATTTCAGTACAAAACTGGAAATGTTTTAAATGGTGTTTAAGCTTCTAGCTCATGCTGTCAGTACTTAAGGTTTACCATTAAAATTTCTTAGGCAGTGCCAATAGTACCTGACCCTCAATACCATTAGGTTGTTCAGACTGTATGTAAAATTCCCTACAATTCACAAACTAAGCTGTTATCATTTCTTGATCTGGATCCAAAACTGAAGATATATTTCACTGTCTCACTGTGCTGCATGGGAATGTAGTCCAAGTCACAGACTACACCAAGAAACCAAGCCACTTCTGTACATTTACATAAACAACCCAACCACCAGGGCTAATAAAGACAATGACCCCAATTCATTATACCATTGCTGTAATCAATATCCTCTAGAGCTGAGCTTTTCTCATTATGCAACTACTCTGAAGTCCAGCGTTCGTATAAATCACTGGGCTATTTTCCTGAAATGCATTTAAACAACAGTTCTTCTTCTGAGCCTGCATCATTAGCTACATTGCTGTCCTTGTTGTGGCTTATGTTGCTACAAAGGAATGCCTGACAGGTAATGGTGATTTGAGGCATTCAGACGGATACTGTGACACATGGTAAATAGAGGTAAAAGCTTTGCTTACTTTGGCAGTCACCCAGGCCATCTGTATTGCCACGTTCTATGTCCTGTTCAAATGCCAGTCTAAATAATAGAAAGAAACAAAACAGGATGAATAACAACAGTCATAGGCATAACCAGAAAGAAATTATCACACGTTCAATTGAAATAAACCCCTGCTGTGAAACTGGGTATTTCTTTGGAAATTCCACACAAAGGCTGAAAAACCACAACATACACATTTGGGCTATTCATCATTGCTCAATGATTTCTTGGCTTCTGATGATACTTAGTCTTTATATTATTACTTTTTAAAAATCCACTGCATGCCTCATTACCAAGGGAAGAAAAGACCTGCATTTATTAACTGTTAAATATATGATGTTATCAGAAGCAACTGTAGCCCTACCTTAACCTGTGCACAGAGTAGACCGGGTGCACTGGCACTTTGGTGTGAGAGGGAAGCCAGTCCTCACAGTACCTTCTCACAGGCAGGTACTGTGCTTGAGGAAGAAGCCTGCATTTCAGCAATCACTTAGGTACAGCACCAGATGAGGCTGCAAGGCATAAGGTCCATCCCACAAAAGCTATTCCCTTTAACTCAGGGGGCTCTATTGACAAACACTCACATGCTTTTCTAGCTGACGTACTCAGCTTATGCTCCAAACCTCTCTCTCTGATTTTGGATAATTGTTGAAGCTGTTCTTCCAACTTCCTGTGTGGTCAAAGGTGAATGACAAGAACTTTGGGAAACTTCCAAATACAAGCCCTTGTCTGTATTAGGATCCTGCCCTTGAGGCATAATTACCCTTGCAGATAACTCATTCTAACTCTGTGTTCTTAAAACACCTGCTCCACCGTCGCCTACTCCAGGAGGCCGCCTAATATCTCTGCCTCCTTTTGGTTAGATTAGAACTTCACCAGATATCTTCACAGCTGATCTGGATCCCCTTCCTAAGGACTGGATAGAACATGAGCTGCCCTGCTCACTTTTGGTCTTCATCACTGCAAGCTGCACAGCCTCTGTCTCGATGGATCTATTGATGAAACTGGGAGCTGCTTTTCAAAGTGGGATATGGAAGTCCCCTACTGAATTCTTCAACATTTGCCATGGAAGTTGAAGAATTCTTAAGGGCTTTTGGAATGATGAAAAACCTGATATGGACACAGGTGCATTTTAACATTATCCTATGAAATGTCAAATCAGAAACAGCCCACACTTTCGTAGTCAAGCATACACAGACACATACAGCTACAGCATCCCCAGCAGATGAGGGAAATCAGCAAATTAAAAATAAGACAGAAGTACAGGGAGTGTAACTTGTCCATTATATACTGAAGACCTGTAGAGAAGCTAGGTTAAGTGGTATCAGATGTAGGGCTGTCAAGGCTCTGTGTTGTCTGTGCTACATTTCCACTACAATCATGAGGGACTATAGCTGTGTAGCTCAGAGTGGGCAGTCATGTGGTGTGTCAGAACTGGCCAAGAAATGCGAGCTCTGAAGTCGGTTTACTCTCTGTAACCTTCACAGACTTTCATTATCATAAAATAATTAAATTCTACTGTTAAGCAAGGGGAGATCCAGCACTTCTCTAAATCTGTTTTAAGTCCTTACTGTGCTCTGTTATTCCTCTTAGTAATGCACAGTAAATTAGAAGGACTGGTTTTGTTTTCAGTAGACAAATTACTTCAGTAATTTAATTTGGATTCTATTGCCTCTTTAATCAGCTGTGATGGCTCCAGTGTAGGCTGGTCCAGACATATCCATCCAATTCACTCCTTTCAATAATATGCAGACCTTAATACAGCTCTTTCATTTTCTTCTTCCTCCTCTTTCAGCAGTTACCAATCAGCTGACCATTCACATCAGAAAAATTTGTGAGACATTTCAGAGGTGAATGCAAATAAGGTAGAAAC
This sequence comes from Polioptila caerulea, assembly GCA_013397295.1. Classification (NCBI taxonomy): domain Eukaryota; kingdom Metazoa; phylum Chordata; class Aves; order Passeriformes; family Certhiidae; genus Polioptila; species Polioptila caerulea. Next base: position 416,057 of record VYXF01003112.1, on the reverse strand, counting down.
AAACACTTCCCACATTTTTCCCTCTCTAAAAGCCTCGTGTTTCAAATAGCTTTGCCCAAGACTGCCTGGCACCACTGCCAGAGCTTCATGGCCTGTCCAGCCAGAGCCCTTACTCACTTGGAGCCAAGGACCATCTGCGTGCACACCCCGCTCTCCTTCACCCATCCGCAGTACGGGTCTCTGGATGCTATGCAGGCCCTTGGGAGAGAAGAGCACAAGGTGGCATTCGTGAGTGCTCCAGCTTCCCCACTGCACAGGCCTCTGACAGCCACCACAAAACACGTACTTTTTGCATTTGCCGTGGCGCTCGCAGCGTCCCAGGGGAACCTTGATGACACAAGTGGAGAAGGCGACGTACAGGGCACTGCTGGGCTTGTCAAGCTGCATGCCCATGATCCGCTTGTCCTCCATGCCATCGTAGCTGCACCTGATTAGGATAAAAGTGAGATGGAGTCACTTGTGGGCTCCACTGGGAAGCCAGGGGAAACATTAATTATCCCCCGAGGCTGGAAAAAAAAAAAAAAGTCACAAAAAACTTCCGCCAAAATATTCGTAAAAAAGGTAGAATTGAACAAGTCAAGGAAAAAGAGCACCAAAAATACCGACAGACATTTAAGCAAGTATTAAAAATGCATGGGATAGTTAAGAATTGGAGGGTGACAGCACACCAGACAAGCTTCTGACGGCCCTTCATTTTTGTGTTTATTCTTCTCCAGGACTCAAAGCAGCTGAAATTTCTGCATGATTATGGCTCACTTCAAAGCCCCCTTAGGCATATTTGAGGAAGACTGAAATGTGGAAAATTTCCCTTGGAGAGCAGCTTGCTGCTTGTTGAGTTATTTGGAGAGGAATCAGGGTTTTTTATAGGATTAGAAAATTAATCTTCCTTTCCAGAACTTCACTTTTAATTATCCATCAGCTGCTGCATAGGATGGGCTATTTTCTACACACACAGAATAAAAAAATCTTATTGCAATGTAGAGACTGATAAGCAGACATCCCTTCCCTAAACAATTTAAAATTATTCAAAAAACTTGGCTTCTCTAACCACTTCCGTTTCCATGGGACAAATTATTCTCTGGGAAATCAGAAGTTCAAAGTCACCCATACATTAGTACAAAGAATCAGATACACACTTTTCAGGATTGTAAACATTGATCTCTTCCAGGAAAAGGCTGTCATTTAGGAAACCAGTGTTTCCTGTCCGTGCTAAGAACTTCAGGATGATTCCCTTCTCTGACCCCAAGAAAACCACGGTGTAGTTCTGATACGGCCCAGCAGCAGAATCAACAGCAATTTTGGTCAGGCGATATCTAAAATAACAGAGCATTTTCACAGATAAATCACAGAGATAATCACAGAATTGTTATTTATTTAATCACTTTCTTCATGTCAGATGAATATATGGTAGACTTCTAACAACCATAAAACACATTTAAGCACTTTTCCTACCTGACTATAAATCAACACAGACTGTACCAATTTGGCCACCCAGATGTTGGGGAATTTTCGTGTGTTTGCATTCCCACACATCCAATAGCCAGCAGCCAGCAGAAGTTCAGCAGTGCCTAGAAGTTCAGAAAGCTGAAGAGGTGCAAGGAGTCTGAGGGTATTTAGGAATTATCCTTCCAAAAGCCTGGTCATTTCTTCAGACAGGGATAGAGAATCAGCACAGTGAACTCTTTTTAAAATTTCAAGTTCTGTCACATTAAAAGAGGTTGAACTAGGTTCAACATTTTTGTCAGGAAAAGCTGTGTCAGTGCAATAGTGAGATGCTAAACACCATTTTACCTCACTTAAAATAATCACATCACCACCACCAAGCAACTTCAGTGCTGAGGTGATATCAAATCTTGGGACTACACAATTTATTGAAAACAAGTATACTGGTGGTTTGGTACTAGTTAGATGGTACTGTGTATCAAAGGGAAGCACTCTGTGGAGCTTGCTGCTCTCACCTTTGGTTAGAAGTACAGAACCTGACAGAAAAACCTGACAGAAGATACATTACTATAACTAAGTCAGATCCTTCCAGAGCTAAGTGGTCAACACAATACTCTACCTTTGTTCAGGGGAAGAGAGGAAAAAATGGCAAAAATTAGTCACATTATTCTGTTCACTGCTAGAGAGTAGATAAGTAGTGTAATGACCACAGCAGAGACTGGGAATATATTTTGATAGGAAGGGAATGGTGTGTTTAACACTTGCTGTTTTATGAGTCTTTGTTCAATCCTGCTATTATTTTTTTCTTGTTGCCATAGAAAGTATGCAGATTATACGATTACTTCTGCCTACACGCTTCTGCAAACATTAAAGCTTACCAGTACATAACCTGACAGACATCTACATATCCTGTGAACATATCCTGGCAGACATGTTTGTATCCTGTGTACATATTCCTGAGTTGTCTGCTGATCCTTGTCTGAAGTTTTTACAGAGCTGTCTCAAACACTGACCCTTAAGCCAGAAGGTGAGAAGAAACCTTTCCTGCACAGCATTTCCTACAACAACTGGTTTCAGCATGGCTTGGTTGGAAAAGACTGAGGTCTTTCCTATCTCATAAGCTGCTCAGGGAGTTCCGCAGCATCTCCTCAGCTCTGCCACCATTCCTAGCTGGATTCATGCCCAGGATGCCAAGGACACTTACAGCATTGGAGAGTGTTTGAAGCAAGGCTATTAGCACAGCTTGACAGCTACAATGCGGACAGGAGTTCACTGGGTGTACGTACCTGACCATTGTTCTCAGGAACCAGGGTCGGTTGACAATGGAAGGTACAGCCTCGTCCATCAGTGGATGTGTTTTGATGAAGTTCAGAGTGTCATCTGGGAACTCATTAGACGTTACATACTTTTCTAATGATGTAGAGCCAGCACAGCAACCAGGCCTAGGTAAAACAAGAGAGTAAAGCCAGAAAAGTTATTTGACATGGAGGGTAAGCTTCCTTTTGTGATGGAGCTCTCTCTGAAATCTGATGTGCTTTACAGGAGTTTAACTTGGAGGAAGATTGAGAAGTGTGGTGGCCTGGTTCAGCTCCTCAAGGAAAGCCTAAAATCGTGCTCTATCCTCCATTCAAAAGGACTTCATGTGTCACTTATGAGCACAAAGTCATTTTTTCATCAGGAGTGCTACCATTCATATGAAATGCAATAACAGCTTGTGTGCGTTTGGCTTGATGCTTCACAATGGCACAGGTGTTTTCTGATCTGTAACTTGCCTAGTTGACTTCTCCCTCCTGGAATAAAAGCAGTCTCTATAATACTGAAGAAGTTAATTTTTTTTACAGGTATGAAAGAATGTCACTTTTAGTCATATCTGATAGAAAACAGATTATTGGAGAAGACAAACTGAATAGCATCCATGTAAACATTGGTTTTTACCCTTTTTTCAATTTGGATGAAGTGATTCAAGAATGGTAGCTCACTGAGAACTTTCACTGAAAAATTATCTGACAACTTAAATGCAAATCTGCTCATGCTATTTCTAAAATCTACCAGATCCTAAGAGGCAGTGCAATCTTCTTGCCTGGACAGGTCATCTCTCAAAGAAGCAGCAAAATGTTTTGCTTGTTAATATTGAGTAAGTAATTTTCTTCAATAAAAGGCCCATTCAATCCCAGTTTCTAGAGCACTATGATTCTTCAAACCTTTGAGCCAGTGTGAGATGGGAAGATGAAAGATGAACTTATAAACTCATTGCATCATCCAATTTTCATCTACTCTGATGTGGGTAAAGGCATTGACAACAAAAATAATATCAACTTGAACAAAATACAGGACTGGTCCTATCATTTAGATAAACATTCAAACATTAGCTAAATAAATCTTGTGTGGGAAGGTGGCATAGGGCTCAAAGGAACTAGCTGTGTCAACAAGTCTGGTCCCACAAGAGCTGAGCAAGGAACATTATACGCAGACAAAGTGTGCTCTTGCCTCTTCATATCCAGAATACTTCAGTTGTCTTGTAATTTGCATGTAGAACTAGCAACAGATGGAGAGAAGGAGAAATCAAGGGCACGATTGGTTTCTTAGGTCCTTGCAAGGGCATTGACCCAGGAGGCAACATTCCCAGAGAACTTGAGGGAGCAGCCTGCACCTTCTGGCACCGTGGTGTCTACGGTTTCCGTGTGTCTAATCTGGAGGCCTATTTACTCTTAAATCCTAATAGCATGATTGGATTAATCCTGTTTTAATCTCAAAACTGGTTTAGTCGAGTCAACATAAATCCGAGCAAACCCTGCTGTCTGGCCAAACAGGGAAGTGACACCCCTGAAGGGCTCAGGTAGGTTTCTGAGAAATGTTAGGATCAACAGGGGCAATAATATTTCTGCATCACACAGAGACACCCAGATAAAAATGACCTGATTTCAAAGGTGCCTGGCATGTACTTCAACATGATCTAGAAGTAATGATTATTTCTATTAAGCAGATTGATTGCCAAATGTTATGTGAAACACTGTTCACAATTCACATCACATTATCTCCTTCAGGCTTAGAAGGAGCAATATTATCCCATCTTCATCATGACAGTTAGCCTGCTATTGACTCATCCCAAACCCGTAATGCAACTTTCTGTTCTTCTTTCCCACTGAAAGTGATTTCTCTTCTTTTCCCCTTCCCTGCCAATATATCTCAGTAATGTCCAAACATATAATCTTGGAGCCATCGTGCAGCCTTGCACTCCCAAGGCATACCATTGTGTCAGCAACTTGTTTGAAACACTGCAAAATAGAGAAGAAAACCCTGCAGCACTTCTAGAAGCTGCATTACTAAGGCTCAGACTGAAAACAGATGCAGAATTTACCAGATTTTCCAGTCACCCCCAGGCTTTTCTCTTGAGTGACAACTTCAGAATACAGACAGCACAGTAACCCTACACTTGGCAAATCCAAAACAAGATAGGCCAGATTTGGATTAGGCAGAAGCTCAGTGTCCACCATGGAATTTCATAGACTCATAGAACATCCTGAGCTGGAACTGACCCAGAGGATCACTGAAGTCCAGCTACTGGCCCCACACAGGACACCTCAAGAATTATACCATGTGCCATGAGAGCATTGTCCAAAAGCTTCTAGAGTTCTGTCAGAATGGTGTTGTGACCACATCCCTGGGGAGCTATTCCAGTGCCCAGCCACTTCCCTGGGTGAAGAACCTTTTCCTAATGTCCAACCTAAACCTCCCCAACATAAATTCAGGCCATTCCCTTGGCCCTGTCACCATCATCACAGAGAAGAGATCAGCGTCTGCCCTTCCTTTTCCCCTCATTATGAAGTTGTAGATTGTGATGAGGTCTGCCCTGAGTCTCCTTTTCTCCAGGCAAGTTTAGTGGCGTCAGCCCCTCTTCACATGGTTTTCCCTCTAAGCCCTTCATCATCTTTGTAGGTCTTCTTTGGATGCTCCCAACAGCTTCATATTCTTATATTGTGATGTTCAACACTGCACAGAGTACTTCAGATGTTTTTTCTTTTGAAATTATTTAAGACATCACAAGCAATGTAAAACATGCAATAAAGTGGAAAAGCTTAAGTGAGATAAGTGAATTTGATTTATCTGTACTCATCTCACTATCTCAGAGCAAAATGCCATTGGTGTAAATGAGTTAACAAGTGTCTGTCAACAGCAGCTTGTGTGGAATGGTACTTATAAGAAATATGAAGAGTGTAGTAGAGGAGATGCATGCAAACACGTGGAAGCGGGGAAAACAACTCATAGGAGGGATGAGGTAAACTGAATCTCAGTTTGATGGAATGCTCTCATTTGCTCTCCATAAGTCATCCACTGCGGCGCTTAAACTGCATGTTAATCGTAGAACAGCAAACTGCAGAACTGGTGCAGGCTTTGTAATGAGATATATCCATTACTGAACCAATTTGCAACAACTGTGTAACTCACACCACTTTTAAGTCATTATTACCAAGTGAATCTGATTCTGGCCTGATACATGTTACACAAGTCTCACTTAAGAGGAAAAAAAAACCTCAATTGCATAGTTTAGATCCAAATTCAACTCAACTTTTACTTTATTTTGCTGTTGCAACATGTGCAATTCTATCTGCAACTTACAAGGCTGTTCAAATTATCAAAAAGCCGCTCTAGCCTGCATGAAGGAACTGAACAACATCACTATACATGAAACATACCTGGGCTTGGGCACTCGTTCATCAGGAACTGGTGTCCATGTGGAGTCTGGAGACTTTTGTTCTTTGAATCTCCCAGTAAATACATTGGCAATGTCAAGCATGTCATAGGCACAGACTGCAGAGCCAGGGATGCTGCAAAGTGACATTTCCCAGAAATTGTTACTCATTCTGCAGTTATGCATAAAACCTTGAGTGAAAAATATTCTCCCTAGAAGTCTTCCTGTCCCAGGTTACTCAATCCTGAGCTCTGAATCTGGTACTGAAAAGAAAAGCCAGCCCCATGGAAAAGCCTGAATACCAATCAGCAGGCAGCTCCTGCCAAGAAAATTTATTTCAAAGCTTCTAGAGAAAGAAGTAATAATCTTGAAGAAGGGAAAGAATCAGTGAAACTCTGGCTATCACTGGCAATGTATGAGGAGTAAAGGCTAGTCTAATTCAGAACCCATTATTTGGAAATCTAAGATCTTCTAAGTCATAACATCTCTCAGTACCAACTCTTGTGGTCCTTGCCATGCCTCAAAAAACACATTGCAGACAGTTCAGAAGTTGGTTCTAATCAAACTGGAAGCATGCTGCAATGTGCCATTTACCTGGCTTTTACATGCAACTCACTCATGCTCCCACAGCCTGATAACCACAAAGTGTTGCCAATGAAAAGGAGTTAACCATGCTCAGGAGTCTGCTCTACTCAACAAAATGTAAAGAGCTTACAGAAGAAAAATGGATACTATTTTAAGATCATAGCATTGAAAATTTCAACTTTTTGAATACTTCACACAACTGCATAACAGCATTGTCCAAACATAGTTATATGCTTACCTATACTTTCTGAAAGGCTATGGGTTTACCATGATCAGTCACTTGGAAGCATGAAATACTCATTTTCCCTCCCCTTCNTGGGGTCCCCCCCCTTCTTTTTTTTTTTTTTTTTTTTTTGTACATGAACTACTATTATTTGTGTCTGACTTGCACCAGTTGATTTTATTGGGTAAATAGCATGAACCCAGCTGGCTGAGGCTTTCAATCCTGTTCTCGGCTAGTAGGATATTATACATCAAAGAAAAAAAGTAGGAACTATAATACTGTTACAGAGGATTAAGCTAAACTCCTAAAGGTATATAAATTGATAGAAAAACAACGGTTTCTATAGTAAAAAAATTCAAAATGCTTTTTACTGAAGAAAAACAACAAGTTGGGAGACAGTACAGCAGTCTTTGATCTCCACAGATTTGTCTTTTTATATGGAAGGAAACTTCAAAGCTCCATATTAATGTGATACTACACAGCAGGAGTTTTAAATGGAGGCAGCCATATATATGTTGATGTAAGAAATGGTCAAGAGTGTATTTGGCCACACAGAGGACCTCATCCTAAAAGGTAGATCAAGATCCACTCTAGCTAGAATATTTTCCACATTGCTGAATTAAGTCCCAAAGAAAAAAAACCCAGCCATAAAATCCTGAGGTGTGTTACATGCAACTACGAATACTGAGACCCATGCTCAACATACAACTACACATGGATGGAGGCATTGCTGTGCTGAAAGGACTGCAACATCTTTTACTCCGGGGGGTGGCAGATTGCAGGTCTGTAGTATGATGCAGTGGTAAGGATGGAGCACTGTGGGTCACAGCCAAGAGGGTCCAAGCCACCTCTGAACTACTGGACAACAACTCAACACTAGCTTCTAGCCGAGTGACCTCTGATTAGACTGAAGAATCTCTTCCACTTCAGTCTAGAAGGAAATTTTGTTCTAGAGACCAAAGGTACTTGTTGCCACTTTTCTTTAGTGGAGGAGGAATGAGAGATGTGTTTATGTCAGAAGCAGGTTTCATAGAACTACAGAATCACAGAATGTCCTGAACTAGAAGTGACTCACAAGGATCACTGAAGTCCAACTCCTCCTGCACAGGACACCCCAAGAATCATACCACATGCAGGAGAGCATTGTCCAGTTGGTCCTTGATGTCTCTCAGGCTTGGTAACCTGTGACCACTTCCCTGGTGAGCCTGTTCCGGTGCCCAACCACCTTCGGGGGTGAAGAACCTATTTTTTCTAATATCCAACCTAAACCTCTATGACTCAGCTTCCTTTAGTCCTCTTACAGGTCACCAGAGAGCAGAGATTTGTCCTTGCCCCTCCTCTTCTCCTCATGAGGAAGCTCTGAACGGCTGTGAGGTCTTCCCTCAGTCTCCTCTTCTCCAGACTGATCAAGCCAAGTGGCCTCGTTCACTCATACAGCTTCATCTGAAGTCCTTCACCATCTTTTTAGCTCTCCTTTGGTCTCTAATACCTTTATATCCCTCTAATACTGTGGGCCCCAGACCTGCCCCCAGCACTGGAGGTGAGGCTGCCCCAGTGCAGAGCAGAGCAGGACAATCCCCTCCCTTGCCCAGCTGGCCAAGCAGATGCCCCACAGGACACACTTGGCCCTCCTGGATGCCAGGTCCGCTAATAAGCTGTCTCCAAGAATATATGCCTTCCTGTCATCTTCCATGTCTGGCAAAACCTGCAGCCTATAATTTAGTATTTTTCTTTTTACACCAAGTACTTAGATTTTAAAATGCAAGACTTAAGGAAAAGAATTATTCAGGACACACCACAGGAAATACTGGCAGAATGGGAGGACAATCTCAATTTTGAGATAATTGCAAGATATAATCTATTTTCTGATGTTGAATCTCTATTTGTTCACCTGTTTTTACTAAGCCAGATTGCATGAAAAGAGATCATCTTAATTTAAGCTTGTATTCCCTATTGGTGGCATGATTATTCCATTGCAGTTCCTATTGTTTTGATGTCAAAAGCAGTGATTTTACATTACAGGCCCAGGCTTACTCTCATTTGAAGTCAGTTCTGTGAATGACCTCACTGAGGTCAGGCTTTAACAAGGGGTGGCAAAGGTACAGCAAAAATGAAATTAATTTCATCAATAAAATTCCTCTTTCAGCTCAAATGTTATTCTGTGAAACTGTGATATATTTTTTAATTAGAAAGCTACTATTTTTTTTAACTTCTCTGGGAAGTTCTCAATAATTAGATATAGTCACTCTTCTAATAACTTCCAGAGAAACATGCTATAATGTGTAACAGAATAAAATCTCTACAGATGAACTGATGCTTTTGGATAACCATGCAAACAATGAAATAGGGGTTCTGGGGACCAGAACCGGCCAGCAAGACCTTGGCTCTCCCAGGAGAGTCAGGGAGCAGCAGGGTCAATGCAGGGTCAGGGATCAATGCAAGAGTCACCAGGGATGAATAAAACAAAGAGAAGGGGATAACATGGTTCTCGGAGGTTTAGCTATAAACAGGACAGACACAGTCCCTTCTTTGTGAGGAAAAAAACCCCTGTATTTTCTCCTTGGAATAATATTCTGCAAGTCACATGCTGCAACACTTCTTGGTGGCTGGTGTGAACTATTCCCATGTAAAAATAAGAATGCCTGAGGAATGTGTCCAGGTAGTAAATGGCTGAAAGCCACCTTATGTCATCAGGCATGAAGTAAGCAATACCAGAGTACCTTCAAATTAAACACAAACTATTGGTAAGTGCAGGGTACATAATAATTACATTGCATGAGCAATCACTTGTGCTTGCATGAAGTAAAAATGAACTGCAGTGAAAAGCAAAACATGAAGGAAATAGAAGGTAAAAGGTCATTGTGACTATTACCTATTATATGGAGTGGAGAATGTTGCTAAAACAACATCCCGGCCATTGAAATGGATAACATCTGTAACTGCCTGCAATATGTTGAAGTAGAAGTGTGAGTCGCCAGGAACTGAGCAGTTCAACCGAGCCTTGAGAAAGGAAGTCCACTGTTTTTCCAGCACTCTCTGAGATCCTCCCATGTCATTTTTGCAAACCTGGGCCACTCTTGGGAAAACTACCTGAAAGGAATAGAGCAAAAATAATGGAGAAAATTAAATGTTTGCTTGACTTAAAGATTTCTTTGGAATACTGCTCTTAAAACATTTGGAATAACACAGCAAGGTGCTTAATTTAATACCACTTTTCTATAATCTGTTTCAAATAAGAAACAGAGAAAAATTAAGCTTTGGTACAGTGTGCTGTGAAAGATAAGACTGTGGCATTTACTATACAGCCATAAATCCTTCAGGAGATCTGTTCTCAACCCATATACAACTCATTTCCATACAGACTGCTTAGCTTTCTATTTTCCCAAACAAAAGCACATTTCAAATTCACAGTCCCTGCAACCCACACTGCTGCTCTGATTCTTGTGTTTTCAGCACTTAAAAACTATGCAAATATTGCTGGGCTTTTATTCCTGCTCTCCACCTTTGTGACCTTGGTCAGCTTTTCTGACCGCTTAGTCAGAAAGCTATTGTGAAATTAGCAAAAATGAAGAAAGTGTTTAATTATTCTTTGCAGAATGGCAGAGCACAAAATTCCTACCCCTGTTTATTCAGCACTCTAATTCATATTTCTTACAGAAAAAATTCTTCCTGCTTTGGAATCCGTTTTTAACAATTATCTACTATGTTGAACTAACTACATTAGCCTTGTGCTTTTTATAATTTCAGAAAAGAGACTCTAGCATACACCATCACTGTAAGAAACCGGACATTTTCCTTTCAAGACAGTGCAATGTTTCACTCCAGCCAGCCGTTGGCTTGAGCAATAGGAATCTTCTCAAAATGCTGACCTTGTCATCATGATTTATGGTTCTCATTTCAAGGTCACTTGTAACAGCATTGGTCCAAGAATAGCGTAAGTTTTCCTCCTCCTGAATCCGACAAAGTCATTCAAGGCAATGTTTTTGCCCTTACCTTTCCCATGCTGTTGTATTCCACTGCTATTTCCCGGAAGAAGAAGTATATGTAATTGCCATAGTCAACTGCCTGAACAAAGTACGGTTCTAGAAAAAAACAGCAACCCAAGACACCTGATTTAGGCACCATGAACAGGATACAGAATGCAAAGAGGAACCAAATACATCCACACTTAACATCCAGAGGTAAAATCTCTGTGTTTGAAAAACTTGATCAGTTTTCAGAACAAACAAATCCCTGCTACAGAAGAATCACTGTCTGGGGACAGGAGAGCTGGGAACAAGTCTGTGCAGCATCACTGCAGGGTAGTTAAGTCTCTGCCACTAATACATCTGCCCTGCATGCAGTAAGAGGAAAGGTAAACAGGCATTTATAACTGTATGCCTGAGGGGTCCAAGCAGTGCTCTTTATGGCATGCAGGCTGTGAGCTGAGGGAATAACAAACCACATAACTGTTTCTGCCCACACGTGTCTGTAGCAGCAAGCAAAGTGGGACAGCTAAAGTTGACACCTGGCAAAACATTTCTGCATGCAGAAAAAGACTTGAAACTATGGCTTTGCTCTGTGTTAAAATCACTCCAAATGCTAACAATTCTCAACACCTACATGAAGCTAAACAGCACCATCCTTAACAATGAGGGCATTTAGAACACAAAATTGCCTAATTCAATGGCAGCAATACAATCCTTAAGAACTGTAACAGAAAGGCTTTGTGCAATGTTTCCATAATTTTAGTTTCATTAATGAATCTTAACACTACAGGACAAAGCTCCTATACTTCATAAAGCCTTGAATGTTACCTAACAGTGCTGTGGCAGGAATATTTTCAAACACAACCCAAGCACACAGAGCTCTGCAAGCTCCAACTTTTCCATCCAACAGACTGGTGGATTTCAGCTTGGAAAGCTCCTGGGAATACATATTCTGATCTACCCAGCTCACAGCTTCTGTCAAATCCAGTAATTTGGGCTCAGGAGGAGAGACAAAGAGACAAAAAAATCAGAGTAAGCAAGAGATGTAATCTATTTCCTTCTCTCTGCCAGAAAGCACTGGTGAAATGAAATGACAAAGAGGTCTGTCAGTAACCCAAGACACTCCTCAGAGATGCTGCTTTTTTTGCCTTGTTTGTTTATCTACCTTTCAACCACTTGGAGTCATGTTTAACTGTCCGCAGAGTTGGGCTGTCTCCAAGGCTCCGGTATATGACTGCATCTATTGCAAGGAAGTCGGTCACTGTGGCAGAGTACAGCTTTCCCTCTGGGGAGGAAGGAAAGAAGTGGGGGAGGAGCATTAGAAATAACACAATTGCTTCTTCTCTCATCAGTCAAAAGAGAAGGGGAAACAAAACCATCACAGTCTCCTTAGGAACACTGAAGGAGGGAAAAAATCCAGCGAAGTAAATGGAACTGAACAAGCAAGTCGCCACTTTGCAAAATGGTAATTTCAGAGGGATGCTGTGGAAGAAAATAACCTTATGGAATAATTCTTCTTCAGTTTAGGTTTGTCATACTGAACTACCCTATCCAGTCACATGTCACTAGTTCAATGCTCAGAAATTCTGCCTAGGTACATCAGCAAAACAAATACCACAGAACTGTTAGTTTTAACTGGGAGTGCAAACCAGACAGGGCTTGAAGACTGTCAGCTAATTGACACTTATGAAAATTTCTCCCCTTGAGAGCACTTCTGCTCTGCCAAAGATCACTAACAAAAAATTAAATAGCATGCTGGGAGCCCTGCTGAAACAGGAATGAAAAGAGATAGAAGAGGATTGCCTATCAATATTTTTTTTCTAGCAAGCATTTTAGGCATTTTGCATATGAATTATGCATTTCTCTCTCTTAAACAATGGAGGACAAGTGATAAGAAAGGGCCTATAAAGTGGTACCCCAAGGACAATCAAAACATACAAAATTTTAAGGACATAAAAGCATAAGCTTCAGCAACATTTAAAAATTTTATTTGTTGTCTATTCTGTTTGTAGGTCACGGTAAACGTACAGGACTGTTTTCATGCGTGAGATAGATCTTGGAACACGATGTCAGCTAGATACACAAGCAGTGCAGCATGAGCACACAAAATTGTGTCTCTATTGTGTCTGCATAAAAATCAAAATTGTCTACATCTCCTTTGACAAAGATTATGTTGGTGCCTTGAAGACACCAGCACTGAGGACATTCCCAGGACAAAGCAGAGATGCTTCTACTCGTCAAGCTCTCCTTATTATACTTTCAGACAACATTTAATTTAAGACTGAGAGGGAATCTCATTAATGCATGCAACTCTCTCAAAGGCGGTTGCCAAGAGGATGGTGCTAGACTCTTTCCGGTGTTGCAGGACGAGGAGCAATGGCCATAAACTGAAACTCAGGAAGTTCTTCCTCAGCATGAGAACTTCTTTACACTGAGGGTGGCAGAGCACTGTAACAGGTTTCCCCTGGAGGTTGTGGAGTCTCCCTCTGAGGAGGCATTCAAAGCCCACCTAGAAACATTCCTGGGTCATGCGCTGTAGGTGACCCTGCCTTAGTAATGGAGGTTGGGCTGGATGATTTCCAGAGCTCCTTTCAAACCCTAGAAACTCCATGAGTCTGTGAATTTCAGCTCCAGATTTAAAATTCAGACTGTTTTTTATTAGCAGTACTGTATTCTTTGTTCTAACTCATGCAATTCTTGTCCTTATTTGGCTACTTAAGAATGATAATTTTTTCTTAGCAAAACAGAAAAAATAATTACAACACATCCTCCCTCCTCCCCTCCCCCAATTTAAAATAGAATAAAAAGCTCAATTGTTTAGATATGGATGTCTGAACTCATGTAAATAGAACCACATTCTTATTTTTTTCCTGCCAAGTTCCTGTGACCAGCTACAATTCGCACATATCAGCAGTAATAGCTATAGGCTGCAAGAAGAGCCATACTCATGTAAGTGCATCCAACAAGCTCAGATGACCTGGATTAGTGCCCTAAACTGTTCCAAAACTGCTTTTCATTGCATTCTGAAAAGTTAGCAAGGGTATCAATATGTAAGACATATATTACAGTGATTTTCTGAAGCTAGCAGACTTACAGGGCATATTCTGTTAATATTTATTTCAACTGCATCAAATTTATTCTGAATCACCATGAAGGACTATGATCATTTCTATAAATAGTCTCTTTATTTTCAAATAAAGCAAGAATTTCTTCAGTGACAAATTCGGAATCATTTTTCTGGACTTCATCTGCATTCAAAGTGAATGTTTACAATAGATTGGTCATAAACTCTTTCTTGGCCAATACATTGAGAAAGGCCCTTCTGGAAGGTCATTCAGACTGCACTAAGGATATGGAGTCTGAGATACATGGGAAAAACATTTCTCTGAAGGAGTTAGTCTCTTTCCATGCTTTATGAATTACTTGCTACACTTAGACAGTTTCTACTGTATATGCCTGCCTGTGATTGTAATTAGGAAAACACATACTACCACTATCATTATCACTGCTCTTGAAACAAAAGGACCCATTTATTTGCACTATAAAGAGTAAAAAAAATATAAAATATGAAAATTCACATAGGTTATAAAATCTCTCCTTTGTGAGGCAGATGATGATACTTCAAACATAGTAGTGCTTAATAGAGCCCCTTGGCTATAGACTCGTTTGAGAATGGCTGAAATACTTTCACATACTTGCACATTCTTAAATCTTCAGAATAGCTTAGTTATTTCCATGTGAGCACCCAGGCTCTGTTTTATATCATCACACCTGCTGAAGAGGACTCACATTATCACAGATGATGCCTTTATTATTTTCACCACCTATTTAACAGTAAGATCTAAAAAAAGATCTGCAGGATTCACACTAAGAGAAGTTCAATAAAGAAATAATCTAGTCAGGAATTCCTGAAGACATATACAAAAATACTTTACAATCAACAGACAAAATTAACCCCATTATAAGATCTCATTTTTCTATTGTAGGAGAAATTAGAGTTAATACTATTCTGCTGCATACAGCATAAATCACCACTAACCAATACACTTCTCTCCTTTTGTCTACAGCAGCTGGTAAGACCCTATTAAGATGTTTTCAGCTTAAAAAAAATTAAAAATCACCTTCCCTTTCCTCCTAGATCTAGAAAAGGGCATGCCACAGCATTTCCCCTAACTTCCTTTTATTATGAATGTTAGCTTAGGCTTAAGGTTGTTAAAGAGCATATCCTGCTTAATCCTCATTAAAGCTTACACAAGCCTTGACTTCCTTTGACGTTCACAGAAGCTGTATGCAGCCAGAAATGATGCCTCACACTGGCCATGTTATCAAGAATACAGGAAATACTGAAATATTGATCCAGGAAACTGAGGCTTCATGCAGTGCTGATGACAGTGAAGTTAATTCCAGAGAAGGGAAGGGTTTTTTTGCTAGGGATTTCCTTATGCCCCCTCTTTTTAGTCATTGTTCACTCCCTTTGACACCTTCTAGATTTAGGCATTCTGGGCTCAAGCAAGAGGCACAGAACTATCCCAAGTGTGGGCTGCAGGACAGAA
This sequence comes from Polioptila caerulea, assembly GCA_013397295.1. Classification (NCBI taxonomy): domain Eukaryota; kingdom Metazoa; phylum Chordata; class Aves; order Passeriformes; family Certhiidae; genus Polioptila; species Polioptila caerulea. The sequence continues at coordinate 400,595 of VYXF01003112.1, read as the reverse complement.
AGTAAAAAGTTTATTTCCATCATTTTACCTGCAAACAATGCAACATTGGCATGCTTTGCATCATAGGGGCACCTGGCCATTCCACTGAATTCCTCTTCCAGATAGTCCAAGGTATCCATCTGAAAAATCAAAGGGAGCTCCTCAGACAGAGAAACAAAGAAACAAAACTTACCCAGGATGAGGCTTAAGATAGTGTTTCTTCTTTTCTGGGCAGAGGACAAGGCCCTTTCTCTAATTTTACCCCTGACTATGAAGTAAAAACTTGACAAAAATCATGGTATTAAATAAAATAAGTCCAAAAAAAGTAAGTCCAGAAGTCAGGCATTCTTTTGGAGCTAATTATTCTCACCCTGACACTTTTTACAAAAGTCTACAGTCTATAATTTATCTGCACACAAGTTTCATTTTGAACTGTAGCAGGCTATGTGGTCTGTGGCTCTGGCAAGGCTCCAAAATTTATCCTCAACAGTGACCCAACAGAAGCACTCTTATACTCAGAAAAGACTGCAAACCACAGCATTCAGAAGAAACAACACTGGGACAATTATCTCTGTGTGCATTTTTCTCCCCCAAGTCCAGAGAGCCTTCTGCTCTCGTCTCAACAGTGGTGCTCTCTTCCTTGATTTGCATATTCAAAAAGATGCTCTTCAAGTTTTACTATACCAGTTGAGTCTGTGTCACAGAGAATCCTCTTACCATCAGGCAAGAATTAATCTGTGCAGGAACTGTAAATTCCGAGGCTTATGTAACTCCTGGGAAATAAATTCACCCGGGGCACTGATAATGACAAAAATATACAGACTGACTTTACATGAAGTTCAAGAAAGTTTGGTGAGCTAAGGGAGAATCGTGCACCTCTTACCTCTTTAAGACGCTTACACTACTCTATTTTGGTACTAAGAACCTTTGTAATATATTTAGGCAACCTGTCCAGCTCACGCTGTATAGATCACATACAGTAAAGATTCACAGAGCACAAGAAATAACCCACACAGCACCACCAACTTAAATCAACTTTTAATTTGCGTATTACAGGTGGATAATTCGGTGATGATTTGTGATCATTTGTTTTCCATCATGTATCCTTCTTGTCAAAATCCACTCTAAGAGGAGTTAGTTGCGTTAACTCAAAGGCTGAGAAACATTTCATGTGATAGTGAGAGAACCTTTCCTGCACATAGCTCCACATCCTGGGCTCATCCTCACAACCATGGGCATGCTGGAGGGACAGCCCTGCTTTCTGTTTGGCACATGTTTAGTTCTCACTCTGTATAATGAAGGAACACATGGAGCAAAAGCCAGGGCAGGTATTGCAGAGGCCTTCTGAAGACTGCCAGAGGGATTACTACCCAGCCCTGCATCATGGGGGAGGAAAACTCTGGAGCAAGGGTGAGGAGACCATTTGTATGCCTCACATCAGGATGCCAGACAAATCTGTAATTGTATCTAAAAGACAACTTCCACGCAAGGAAGATTTGGCTGAGATTTGTTAGCCTCATTAATGGCATTCAGAGAAAAAAAATTACGAACTGTACTAAAAGACTAAAAACAGCCCTGAGATCAAGGAGCTTCATTGCACACTAGGAGCAAGCAAGGAAAGAAAGGATAAAAGAAACAGCTGTAAACAGAGCAGCTAGCTGTACCTCACAGTTACCATGACACAGGCTTGTATTCTTACTCAAATTTGGTTCTTCCTTCACAGACTGGAAGAAAATACTACCCTGCACTTCTCTCTTGTGTTTTCAAAACTGCAGCCATTATAGTGGCTAAATGAGGTAAAGCATCATTGCACAAAAATCAAGGAAGAACAGCAGTCACAGTGAGTACCACTACCGAAGTAGTTTTCCTGGATGTTAGCATCCTTATTCTACTTTTTAAAAATAACTCTGAACCCAAAACCTGAATGACAGTTGTGATTTTGTCAGGAGCAGCATTAGTAAAAGCGAATTTTATTTTTCTAGAAAAAAAGATGAGAAATGACCTGTGGGACATAACAGTGTCTAGAAAAGCAAAGACTAGATGTCAAATGCCTACATAAATTAATTTCAAAGCTACTCCAGAGACATCCACTGTTGGGAATTATATCAGAATATAATGGTGAAAGCCTAAGAAAATGGGGAATATTTCAATAAATGGGTCCTATTGGAATGGAGACTACTGGGATACACTCTTTCAAAGGAATAAATTGGCATCAGGGCACTAATGTCAAGTAGGCAAGGACCAGCAGAGTTTCTACACTGTTCTAGATAATGTTTTGGCTTTGCAGAGCCCCAGCAAGTGAAGAATATATCACTGTCCTCCTGTACTGTTTCTTGTGCAGATTTGCTGCTCCTCAATTCCATAGCACACAATGCCATAGGATTTCCAGTGTCCGTATCTGGGAGGCTCACAAGAAACTCAGGTTTTGCTTGTTATGCCCTCAAGCATCTTGAGAACTGCTTTTGCAATTAAGAACAACAGAAATTTTAGAACATGCTACTCAGAAGTAACCCCCAATATTAGTCTGTGACTTGATGTGAGTGTCAGTGACAAGCTGAGGAACTTTCTGAGGAGTGACTACATCCCCAAGCAGGGTTCTAAGGACTCTGCACCTACAGCAGGCAATGCGAAGTGGCAATATTCCTGATGTGCAGGAGTTACAAAGAACTAGGTGTTCAGTCTGAGATTTTCTCAGAAATCCAATCAACACTGAACTCAGTAGCACTGAAACAAGTCTGGACAAATGTTTCAGAGTTGAATGGCGCACAGCTGAATGACAACCTCATGCTGCTGCCAACATAGTCATGATAAAGCCAACCAAAAGACAAGGCATAAGTGAAATTGCACAAACAGATTACATACCTTGTAATTCCTGCAAGAAGGGTTGAATGCATTTGTTCCACAGATAAACAGTGTATCCTCATTTCTTTTTAGGAGAACTTTAATAAAGTTATGACATTCATCCTAAGAAAAATAATAAAAACTATTTTAACTACTGCATTTTGAGTATCTGTTTTTATTTTTAAGCAGAGATATTTCATTGTCAGGTTTAAAATTAAATTGGCTGGTACCCATTGTGATACTTTGGCCTTATTTTGACTATGTTTAACTGACAATGAGCAAATTTTAATTAATTTATATTCTAGTGGTTTAAAAATTCAAAGAACTGAAGACACAGCATTCACATTATAGATCCTACTGTGCTGTTGTTGACAAAGGTAAATTTTGTTTGAAAACTGTTGCTTTCCTGAAGAGTGAAAAATCTGATCTTGTCACACTGTCAGTGACACCACCACTAAAATATACTGGCATAAAGCTTCTGTAGAAGGGGAAGTACATGTAAAGAATCAGAGTCTGCATCTAATTATGATACTACTTGTGCCAGTCACAGGTTTCAGGAGGGCAAAAGTAGTGTGAGAAGCAGTCATTCCACAGCCCCACACTCATGTTTCCTGATGCTCTACTCAAACTTCTCAGTAAATTCCTACAGGGGAATGGACAGCAGCACTTGGCTTTTGAAGCAATGGTAAGCAAAATCAGTACACTAAGCATTGTGACCTGCTCGATGCCTTAAGTATTTCAGGATATTGCTGTGGCTTCAGTCGTAATATTTTATCACATTCAAAGTGGAACTATTTTTGCAAATTAAAGCCTCCAGTAAGTTGATGGAAAAAGCAATTACTGGTAAGAAGTGAATGGCACGATCCATTCCACATCACAGACAGCAGCCTGAGATAACAGTGATGCAACTAAAGTGGCAGTTGCAGAAGAAATGAAAATTGCCTACCTTATGTTTTCCCTTCATTCTGCATGTGTCTACATCAGCTTGTCTAGATTTCCATGTCAATTTCTGCAAGAATAAAGAAAGAAATCAATTAGAACTCAGAAGTTTTTTACTTTTGATTTCATATGTAGAAGTCCCTTAGGGGAGATTAGCTTTTGAACACACATTTATTGAAAGTTTTCTGCACTCTTTCTCCATGATTAATTCACCACAACAATGAAGCTTTAGTGATGTGGAGCGTTCATTTAACTTTGTTGTGCTCCTTCACTTTATGAGACTGGAAACCCACCCCTCTTTCTTTAAAGCCTTAACTAACAGAATTCAACAATAGGCCAACTTTGAAAAGCGTGTACTTTTCTTAAAAGTACAGGTTCTCTTCTTTTAATTGATATTGCTCTACAAACCAGAATTATCTTCTACAGGCTATGAATCTTCACTGGATTCTAAATTCACTGGATTCACTGTCCCTAAACCAGGATAAATATGCATTCTCAAAGAGAACATTTTAGATCTGGAAAGAAATAAAATTCAGGTAATTCTTACCACTTCAATTCAGCTAACAAGCTCCAAGAGTTTTTCACCTGTCAAGACACTGCTGACTTTATCTGCTAACACTCTTCCTTCAGAAGATTTACAGGTAAATCTCAGCGAGATGTTTTTTTGAGGCGAGTTTCAAAAATGGTGAAATGTAGAAGGCTTATTAATGATAATAAAACTTTGTTTAAAATCACATGGCCTAAGATGGCATCACCTTAGACACTATTGCCATTATAATTCTGACAATGCTCCTGATCAGTAAACTGAGGCACTGTGTATTCATGGAGGGGTCCAAGCTGAAAGAGTAACTATGAATGCTCATTTCCATTATAAGCACATGCCCTCACTCTTTGATAAGTAAAAATGTTCATTTTCAGCATCATTCAAATAATGAAGGATTGCCCCTTCCTCCAGTGGAATTCATCCAATGCCCAAATTTGTATGATCCTCTGTGAGACCACGGCTGTGGTCTAACATATATTACACAATATGCATGCAATGCTAAGGAGCTGAAGGGAGATTATTTTCAGTATGTTAATGTTAATATACAATATAGTAATGCAGACAAAGTTTTTCTTTGTTTGAATACAACTTCCCATGAAGATAATGTGAATATATCCAAATAAAAAAAAATGTGCATGTGAAAATATGTAACTTGCTTCTTATGATGAAAGTTTCAGTGAACTTAATCGGGATAGTATAGCTGTTATAGAAAACTGCTGCATATTAATGAATAGATGTTTGACAGATGTTCCATCAGGGACCTCACCATGTTTCAGTACAGATTGCTTATCAGCCCAGCTAAACCACTTATCAGAAATTTGCAGAGGACATGACTGCTATTCTAGCTCTCTCCAAATATGATTAGCAATGCCATCTTACTTGTTTATTACAGTTTTACAGCAGTGCTGGTAAGTTCTTTAAAACAATGTCATCATCCTATTTATTTGAAGCTTGTTCTAGTGTCCTTCATTTCTGGGTGATGATAAAAGCTACTTACTTTGCTAAAATAAATTTCTTCTGTATGTGATGTGTCCATATCAACAGTATAAATATGGTCCCTGTAAACAAAAGCAAATGAATATGAAGTAAAACAGAGTAGCCAGACAATTCTTTTTCTATAAGAAAGCTATCTACCACAAGATAATCCGTAACTCATTTAAAAAAAAAAAAAATTAGAGGTTTTACTAGGAAACATTACTGGCAGCATCTGCTGCTTCTCCCACAAAAGCATTTTCACATATAAACTGTTTGCCTTCCCATTAACAGAAAAAAAGAAAAGTGCTACAAAACTTCAGAGTAAGAGTCTTTCCCAAAAGCAATTATTTCAACAAATGAGATTTGGGAAAGTAGATGAGCCTCACATGATTTCTGCTCTATCAGTCCTACAGCAGATGCCACAATCTAGCATGTAGATGTTTTTCTGTATCCTGAAATCAGCTGCAATAGCTTTTAGGCACCCTTTGCCAGATTCCTGGGCAAGAAGTCACTGTGCCAGATTTAGCCATTTTGAGTTAAAAAGAGGTTAAGCCCCTTCTTTTCTTTTCTTTTCTTTCCTTTTCTTTTCTTTCCTTTCCTTTCCTTTCCTTTCCTTTCCTTTCCTTTCCTTTCCTTTCCTTTCCTTTCCTTTCCTTTCCTTTCCTTTCCTTTCCTTTCCTTTCCTTTCCTTTCCTTTCCTTTCCTTTCCTTTCCTTTCCTTTCCTTTCCTTTCCTTTCCTTTCCTTTCCTTTCCTTTCCTTTCCTTTCCTTTCCTTTCCTTTCCTTTCCTTTCCTTTCCTTTCCTTTCCTTTCCTTTCCTTTCCTTTCCTTTCCTTTCCTTTCCTTTCCTTTCCTTTCCTTTCCTTTCCTTTCCTTTCCTTTCCTTTCCTTTCCTTTCCTTTCCTTTCCTTTCCTTTCCTTTCCTTTCCTTTCCTTTCCTTTCCTTTCCTTTCCTTTCCTTTCCTTTCCTTTCCTTTCCTTTCCTTTCCTTTCCTTTCCTTTCCTTTCCTTTCCTTTCCTTTCCTTTCCTTTCCTTTCCTTTCCTTTCCTTTCCTTTCCTTTCCTTTCCTTTCCTTTCCTTTCCTTTCCTTTCCTTTCCTTTCCTTTCCTTTCCTTTCCTTTCCTTTCCTTTCCTTTCCTTTCCTTTCCTTTCCTTTCCTTTCCTTTCCTTTCCTTTCCTTTCCTTTCCTTTCCTTTCCTTTCCTTTCCTTTCCTTTCCTTTCCTTTCCTTTCCTTTCCNAATCATTCTTCTCTTCACACACTCCTGGCCAAACTAAACTGTAAAACATTTCTCTAAAAAAAGTTCATATTTTGTTTTTCTTGCATTTAGTTTCCTATTTTCCTGAGAATCTGTTCCTCTCTACAATTAGCAGCCAATCTCTTATTGGAAAGAGGAAATTGACACAGCTACTCAGGTAAAGAGATATTTTTAGACATTCTCTTCCATGTAAGCTGAGAACAAGGACAGCTCTGTATAGAACCCAAAACTTCAAAAAACCCACCAACCCACAACACTGTAGTAACCAGCATATCAATTGGGAAATGAGATCTATTTTTCCTTGAAATAAAATTGGATTTTTTTTCAACATACAGAAAGCTGCGCAGCTGAAGGATGATCCACAGCATTGGAGGGGTCTGCTGAAAGCAGAATACAGGCTCTTTCCATTTTAGAAATCCCTGTTTTCAAGGTTAGTTTCATTTTTATTGGGTTTTGGGGAAATAGTGCTAGACTCTTTAAATAAGACAGACACAGAATACTGCTACAAGAGAAAAAATCCAATACTTCTCTCAGGTGGAGAAAAGAGGCAGCATTTTGGTAGAGAACTGGCTTTTAAAAAGTTGTCTCCTATGGAGCTTGAGGCTGTTTGCTTTGTAAGATGCCAAATCAAGGAGTTGATGGGTTTACTTCTCCTGCAGACTCTAAAACTAGAGCTGTCATTTACTTCCAAGATTGGTTTAATACTTCAGTTTATTATTTGCCTGACTTCAGTGACAGAGCACTGGTCAGAGTTGGTTCTGGAATAAAATTACCTATTAGCACGATATCAGCTTCACAGATTACGTCATGGTTCCTTTTTTGTGTGCATTGCGCTTTATTGCTGTCACTCCTACTATATAACAGTGGGGGAAAAAAATCTCTTGAATTGCAAATGAGGTGCGGGTGGGCCTCTAAAACCCTTCTTCCGGCACAGCTCTTGAGTTTATTCATGAGCCTTGCTTTCCAGAGGTTACAATTTTTTCATTTTCAACAAGACAATTAGGAAATACAGCAGAAAGAAAGAGCCGAGTTGTTTAGCTTCACTCTCAATAAAACAGTCTTTAGAGGACTTAGTTTCTGGTTCAAGGAACAGTTCAAACGAAACTCAGATGCTAAGTTATGGGATTGTTGGAAAGAAGGTTAGCTTCAGGAAAATTACCTATCATTTTCTCATGCCACAGACAAAAACACAGTTGCTGAGTGTCAGTAGAGAGCGATAGAGCTGTCAAATTTGGGGGAGGGCTCCCTAATCACAGAAAACGTGGGATTGTCCTCCTCCTCCTTTTCCCACTGCTGCCCAACTCCTACCAACTAGCTGTGGTATGTGTACAGTTTACTGCTAATTAAGTTATTCTAACACAAATTTACTTAATCCTAGAGCTTCCGTTTTCCCCACTTCCAGTTAGCAGAACCGAGTTTTGTTGCCATGGCACAATCTGGTCGAGGAAGGGAATTAAATAATGCCACTGGCTGTGCACGACCCTTGGCACTCGGAGCGTGGATGAGGAGGGAGCCATCCCATACCCTGCCTGTGTCTGTTTCGTTCACACACACGAGGGGTGGCAGATAATGGAACAAAAGCTGCCATGCACGAGACAATGGGAGGAGGAGACGCAGCAAACTTAGAAAAGGGTGTGTGTGCCTGGGTGTGGGCGAGTGAGAGAGAGATGGCGAGGGAGTACCCTTCCCACGAGAAAAAAGATTACAGAGCTGGTCCTTCGCAGACTGCAAGCCAGATATTCAGACAGTAAAGCTTTATGGCCTTTGGCTGAGTTATTCTGATTTATATTGGCTGCGTATTTCTGCCTGATAACATGAAACAATGTCTTTGTGAAGCGACAAAGCTTTATTTGGTAATAGCTAATACAGGAGTCATGTATCCCATATGACAAAATAAGCAGCGGACTGACAGAAATTTTGTTCTATGCCAATAGCTCATTAATAAAATTTAAGCAGTTCTCAAATCTGAGTTAGCCTTTCTGGTGCGCTGAAACTGTCTGCAAAAGTCAACACTGGATTTTCCAAAACAAGCAAACAAACAAACAAAACCCAAACCAAACCTAAACATAATAGCCCTAAAATAAAAACTCATAGTATTTAACCATTTGTTTCAATTGTTTTTTCAGATAATTGGGTAAAACATAAACTTAGGATCACTGTATTTCAATATATTAAAAAACCATGAAAGCAATAGCTCATAGCCCAAAGATTTATTTAGCTACAGTTTTCAAAGAAAGTTGTTACAAAACTCTGGCAAACACCTTTGTTTGTGTACAAATTTGCTTCCAGTCTCTAGACTTACTACTGCCTTTGAAGAAAACACAGTATTTGAATGACAAATTTTCATTCACACTAGACACTGAAGGATGACTCATTTTCTGAAGTTTGTTACTTAAAGATAAAAATTACCTTTGAATTTCAACTTGTATCACATAGTCTTGTCAGCCCAGGAGGGACTTTATTCAGTAACACGGAGGGGGGAAAAAATATGTCAAAGAGGTTTTGAGTTACCGAAGGAAAAATAGGGTAAGAAGATTTTTTCATGCCTGTGTAAGTACAGAACAGACCAGGTCTTTATTCTTCTTTGTAGGTCACAAGATCCTAGGACTATATAAGCACTCTCGTTGAAGCAAGTTGTTTTATACAAATAAGGAAGAATGCATATTCACATACTAGTACATGTTATCCCCCAAATATTAGCATTCTTCACATAATTTGTGCACACAGTGGTTTCATATCCCAAAACAGTTCTCCGGGTTTTCCTGCTGTAATGCCTGTTGCTTGGGCACTGGGACAGTCTAAATGCGTCAATCTGAGTCTGGGAACAAACTACGAAAACAGCAAAGCAAAATCTGCAAAGAGGATTACCTCCATCTCACGGCAAATAATTTCCTAATTTAAAGGAAAACAAATAAGGAAAGCAAAGAGAGCTAAGTCATGAAAAGGAGGAAATCCTGCCACCACCTTTCAAGCCTATTCAACCCTCTGCCCTGCCCCACTCATTATCCCACTAAACACAGCAAAAACACCAGTCTCGGAGCCCAAGCAAAGCACAGGGCTTTGCCACTTGCTGCAGGGCTGCCCTCTCCACGTGCCCGACGTGGCAGCACCGCAGCTCCTGTGGCAGGACACTTGCTCTCTGCCCGGACTCGATGCAAGGTCCTGCCGTGAGCCCTGAGCTCTGCCACCCAGACCCCAGGCAGGGTGGTAGGGAAGCAGCCTGGGGAAGCTGCAACTAGCCAGAGCAGCTGCGGTGGCTGGATAAGGGAACAGGTGTGTTCTTCTAGCAGCCAGGGTTACGACCCTGAAAATGCCACTCAGCGACCGTGCTGGCGCAGAGCAATTACCGATTTCGTGGTGCTGCACGGAGATTGACAGGCAGCTCTCCCCCACAGGACACATCCGACCACCCAGGAGAAGGGGAGTGGCTGCTGGAGAAGAAAGCCAGGCAGCTCCCAGAGGCTGCCAAAGGCTTTGCAGACAGGGCCGGTGGTGAGAGGCTGCCTGATCAGCAGCTGTTCCCCTTCACTCTTGGCCATCCCACCCACCACTTCTCCCATCTGCAGCAGCAGCCTGTTTTTATGTGGCACGCGAAGAAAGGTGTGGATTTTTCCAATGGAGGACCGGAAAACAGGCAGGAAACAAGCTACTACTTGAGAGGCAGCTTGCAGGGAGGTCCCAAACAGGATCTGGGTCCAAGAGCTCCTAGACCGTACTACCCACCCTTTCTAATCTGGACCACCCACCCTTGCTAATCTGGACCCATCTCGCACTCATTCTGCATCTCTCATGTAATTCCCACCCTAAGATCTTCAATCTTCTTTGCTAACAACAGGTAGGGAGATGAAGTGTTAATATTGGATTTCTGCCAGGTTGGCAGCTGTGTAATGGGTGTAGCCCCACTGAGGTTGATAGTGCAAGCTGAGCAAGGCAAACTGAATGGGTGGCTCTA
>VYXF01003112.1:351149-389039 GCA_013397295.1 Polioptila caerulea | reverse complement strand
TCTCTCTGAGTGCAAGACAATCCTAAAAGTAATGTGTTCGTCAGAGAACTTAGAATATTCCTTGTCTTCTCCTTTCTCCTCTTAAAGCAGAAAGAGAGGAGTGGTGAAACAGGAGGCTACTGACCTAGCAGCAACGTAGAGGGTCCTGTTCATGACCATGACAAGCTGGATGTCCAGACGGTGCCTCTGTGTGGTGTTCCGCCCTGGTTTGTGACCCACAAACACCGGATACTGTCTTGTATCTGTAGGAAGGAAAAAAAAATCAGCAGGGTCAACAGAGACAACAAAAATGAACAGACAAACTGGAATGGTGCTAACATGAAGCACCACGGAGTCCAGCTATAGCCAAAACTCATGGTTTCTGTTCTGCCCTGGAAGCACAGACTGGGGCTGGAAGGCATGAGCACAGAGAGCTGGAGAGTTTTTCAAGGTTACAGGCTCTGCAGCTGCAAAGCAGAAAGTCGCCACCTTTGTAGAAGACAAAAACTGTGAATTTTTTTAAGCATAAAGCTGTTCTGGAGTTCTTGGCACACAGGTACATGGCACTTTCTCACAGTTTTTCTTTCACCGCTTGCAGAGCTTAAATGCTTGCTCCTGGCTGCCAAAGCATGTCTATCAGGACAAAGCTGTTCCACGGTGGCCTATCAATCATCCCAATAACTGGACTGAAAGTGGCCAAAGCAAAAGTCTTGGCTCTCATTGGTTCAAACTGCCAGTTTCCTGGGTTTTCTATAGGACTCAACTGCTGTCATAGAACAGCTGCAGGGATTTCTGAGAAATGGTGGGAAATCACCACTTGAACTTTTTGAAGTAAAAGTCACTGTACATTATTTTGGCAACCAGTCTGATAACTCCAGTCCTTCTGACAACTGGACAGCAATACTGATTGGAATCCCTGTACTGAGCTTATGCTATCAAGAAGTTAGCTTTCCCCCCCCCCCCCAATTCTACCAGTCAGCAAGAGTATTTATTGTCTATTCCCATTATTTTTTTTGGATGAGAACTCAGCCACACAGGGTGTTCCACTGCTCCTCAGATGGGTGTACAATCTATAACAACAGTGAACTTCTGATAAAGAGCCACTTCACATTCATGCATATCATATGATCATGACATCCAGGTACACAAAAAAGGAGCTAATTAAGTAAATAAAATTACAGAAGACAGAAGGAGGGTAATCCTCTGATGAGCATTATCACTGCAGACCTGCTGCCAGTGAATGTTATACAGAGCTGACTAGCATCTAGCTGTGCCTTTTCCCCATTAACATGCTTTCCCAGAAAACTGCAGCTCTTTGAGGGAGTCTATTTCTTCAGAAACTCACCTACTGCTTTAGTATTTTCAGCAATTGTCTTCTAAAAGCATTGTACCTGTTAAGCTTGGTCAAATTATTGTTTCACAGCATGGCTTTAGCAAAGCACCTCAAAGTGTCAGTTGCCAGAAAGTCTGGAGATAAAACTGAATAGAAAAAGGAACTTCTCTCCAAACCAGGTGCTGAGAACCCCTGAAGAAATAAATTAGGACACCCGGCAGGACTTACATTCTGCAGCTTAATCCTTCTGACCATGTCCTTCATGAAAAATGCCAAGTTTTATTGTCAGGCTGTTTCCTGTTCAGTAATGTTTCCACTGTAACTCATGTATCTAGAACAAACTAGGGGCATTCATGTCTACTTCAGCATGCCATGCTGCAGTGGAAAAATTATCTCATGTTCCATTTCTCCAAAAGGATTGAGCTTGCCAAATTTTTGCAGCAATGATTAGCATTGCCCTTCTGGAGGGTGAAAATGTTGGTGCTGAAGAGCCAGTGGCCACGTTAGCTGTGTTTCACCTGGGTTTGCTTCAGAGCAGTTCTTCCCTGTCGTTGTACCCCAGAGGTCTATTAGCATTTGCAGCACATCAAGTGTGGCCTGGAGTCTTGTCTTTCAGACTAGTGTTAAACAGCTTTACAGGCACCAAGGCCATTCCAAAGCAAAATAAACATGGACAATTTTAACACCAAATACCTGAACAAATAAAGATTTGAACACAAGCATGCTCTTGGCTGTCTTGCTACTCCCTGGTGTACTTTTAGAGACCCAGATGCTAAAGACTTCCTAATAAAAACCTGAAACTTTGGGACTTTGAAGAATTTTCTTTGCCATTATCAAAATTGAGCTCAGGCAGATGAGAAAGAATCAGTTAAGTCAAGCCTGATGTTCACAGTAAAATGCACAGAAAGCTCTCCACCTGTTTAGCCAGCAGATCTTAATATGCAGCTGTTGGTGTTACACTAGATTTTGGAGAGTTTGCCAGTCTCTACTGGTAAAAAATGAGAGACCTTCTGTCATAAAAGATTCTTTGTCTTGATTTGGTTTTTAGCTACAATTCCATCTTAGGGAAAAACGCCTAATGCTCAAGCAGAATCCATCTGAGCTTAAAGAAGTAAGTTCAATTATTTGGATTAGATTAACAAATAATAAGACCATGTGAAAAAGTAATGTTCCTATATTAGTACCTGAGAATGTAAATTGGCTGATATGGAATAAATCAAGAAAAAGCAACTTTATCCACTGCAACTGTACTTAAGTAGTGTTGATTTGAAGTCCCCTGAGCAGTACTAAATGAAATCCTCTGGCCCCTTATACTTACAGTTGCCATGCGAAATACTGATAGGCTCAGAATCTTCTGGGAAACCAGCCCCAGCAAAGTGTAGCAGTGTGAAATATAGCAGCAAGGCTTCTGACCTCATAGTAGTTCAGCTGTGAGGCTTCACTTCTTCACTTCACCCTGTGGAAGACAAACAAGAGTTTAAGCACCTTCTGTTGGCTCAGAGCTTTAAAGAGTCCGTGGAAAATACAATGAGCCTCAAGCCTCTTACTGTACCTGAGGAGGCTGTGTTTCTAAACACAAACGGCTCTGCAAAGCCAGTTATTCTTCAGCCTATGCCCCAGCAAGGCCACATCTTGCTTGAGGACAGACTTAAGGACCTGTGTGCTACAAAAAATTTTCTGCCTCTGATGCTTATATGCAATAAAGATGCTTCATCTCCTGCACTGCTTGACAGCTGACAAGAGTTTTCCAAGAAATATTCTATTCTTCCCTTCTTTGGTTTACATAATTAGATGATGACATGATGATACACACCATAAATAAAAAAAAACCCCACACTACATTATTCTGGTTAAAGAGAGATGAAGAGTTATAGTACAGGACTGATTCATACCCTGAAGAGTTGTGAATCAAGTGAAGAAACACTGAGAGAGCTTGATGGAGCATTCAGAACATGTCATTGGGCTTTATCATAAAAATATGTACCCATAAATTTAGGTGTTGTAAAACCAATACTCCAAGTTGTGATAAAATAAGGAAGAAAATAACTGTCTAAATCCAGCATTTTTTTTTTCCTCGTGTTCCACTGATGCATTAATTCATTCATTCAGATTTCATGTACAAAAATATCTCTAAATCTTTAAGATAAAAGGAACCACTGGGGCCTTTGGATACAGTGAAAAAAACCAGTACATAATACAGTAAATACTTCATCATTCCCAGGCAAATTTCACAGAGACATTGATCTGTAGGGGAAACCAGTGCAAAAGTGGGGTTTCTTTTCATCCCTTCCAGAGTTTCAAACCTTTGATGCCGCTTGCCAAAGATTCCTTTTGAACAAAGGTATTTTACAGTGGTCTGTCAGTCATTCAAGATTTATGGGCAGAAAGTCAAACTTCATAACCTACATAGTCTTTGAAACTTAATTTGGCAAACAAAGTGCTAACTTGCCCTTCTGCAGCACTATTTAATATTAGATACCTGTGTCTCCTTTCTTGATGCCAAAAAAAGCATTAGCAACTCTTAAACATTGGATTCCTCATTTTTTAACCGATAGAAAAATGTCACAATAATTAATTTGCCTCATCAGATACTTGCTTTCAAATAAAATTTCAGTTGCTATAAATGGTTTGGAGTGGGGGATCTGTTGCAGGCTGATAGAGTCCATAAGGACTACTGATTTATTACACTCTCTGTGTTAGTCTATTATTATTTCAACACACAAATTGGAATTTTGGCTGATTCTCTGTTTCTATTAAGAAAATAACTGAGAGACCAAGTTAGACCAAGAATAGGAAAAAAATAAAAAATAATGTAAGGCAGTGACTGACACCTTAACTGAACAAAGTTTCAGAGATGTTGAAAGATAAAAATAGCAAGAATAAATGCAATACAATGCAGACACTGTCTGCGCTATTATAACTTATAGAAAAATGCATACTAAAAGATAGTACATACAAGCCCCAATAGAAGTATTTCCATCTAGCACTGGTTAAGCCAACAGCTCTGTATGATTACTGACATAGCTATACCTGCCTGCAGATTTCCTCCATTTTTCTTTTTAGTCACCTCTTACATTTTCTCTTGACTGTTAGCTCTCTGGGGTAGAACCTGTTTCTTTCTGTTTGTTGTCATTTGGGGCCCTTTGGAATGCCCAAAGAAGAAATAAGCAGCAGAAGTAAATAACATGCTTGGAAAAACAGTTTCCCTCCGAAGGTTTTAATTAAAAGCAATACATACACATTAAAGGGGCTAATTCCTTTATCTCAATGCAATTTTTCAAAATGTTACTTCACTGGTTTAAAAATTTTGCCCTTGTAAGTACACTGCAAAATGACAAAACAAAATGCCTTACTACACAAATTGATTGAAATTGCTACAATCCAATGTACAAATCTTTTCTGAAACATACATGAGGAACAACAGTTTAACGGGAAGAACTTAGGAAGCAATCCAATTCTTCCACTTAAACTGCATTAATCTACACCATCAGTCTGCAGGCTAACAATCCAAACCACTTGGCTCACAGTGAAGCTCTGGAGCATAAGAATAGCTGCTTTCTATTACTCCCTATCACCACAAAATCCACTGTCTAGCAACATGTATGCTATGAGGAAAACACCACAGTACTGCAGACAGAGCTTTGCCACTCCCCTTTAGAGCCTGAAAAACTTGTCCCATGGGTGATTCTGCACCATCAGTCTCTACTTCTCATTCAGACATGGTACTGCTCTGTGTAAATCTGTGTGGGAGATAGCTTCCAGGAAAATGAACAATGCCCAGCATGCTTACTTTGTGATTTCATGTACATGCTATTGGGCCAGATCTGCTTTCTTTTGCCTGGGGAAAAATCCCAACTGACAAATGGACTGACACAGATCAGTAGGTTTATAGGCATATTAAATCCTCTTCCCTTCTTAAGGGGATTCTTTTGGGGAAGAAAAGAGGGAGAAGGCAGAAAAAAAGAGTAATTCTCTGTTGCTCTGATGCCAACATAGTCGCTCAAATTCACAAAATGTGTATGCAAAATATCTGCTTTGACATGTCAATAATTCAAGTGGACTAGAGGTGTATCAGTGTCTGTGCCAATAAATAGCACTGAAGAGGACTAAATTGCATCCAAAGGCAGCTTTTTTTCAGAGGCAATTATTCAAACACATTGTCACTTTTGCAGTTCTTACAATGTCTGAAAGAGCCATACTGTTTCAGTGGAATTTCAGAAAAGTGCTGATTCAAGAAGGTCACACTTATTTTTAGTATGATTTTCATTGTGGTTGGGCCCCTGGGATTGATGCAAATGTTCTCACTTGCAACTGTGCTGAAACTACTTTTAATCAAAAGTGCTTATGAACACAGTGTTTGATGAAGACGAGGAGTTAGACAGTGATGCCAAGTGAGTACAGGCACCGTCTCAAAATAAAGTGAAGAGCTCTCCATCTTTAATGCAGAGATCTGAACTGCAATTCAATCTGACCTGCACTAAGCCATACTGCTTGCGAAACAACTGGGTCTGAGAACTCCAGTTCTTCCTGGTTCAAAACACTGTTACTCTTGGTGAAGGAATCTACTGGTGACAAGAGTGAGTCTTGATGGCCTTTTATTATCAAGCACACTATTAAAATACAGTCCTGCAAATATTTAAGAGCATGTTTTATAATCTATGTCTGATCCAGTGATTTGTAGCCATTGAATTAGCAGAGTAGATAAGATTTCTTCTAAGCTTCTAAAAAACTCACAAATAAACAGCTTTTTGCATTCCTAAATCAAGGAATATTTCAATTTTTTGGAACATACATGGGTGCTCTGATTCTTCTTTCTGAAGCTGATGTTTCAAATACCTGTGTAAGACATATTGTTCTGGCCACTTACATGTTCTCTCTCCTTTTTGTTGTATTACAATTAAGTTTAAACAAACCACATGATCTCTTAATGCATATACAAATCAAAGTTTTCCCTTCTGAGGTGGAATAGGTTTCTCTGTACACTTCAGCCCAAAGATGAATCACTTCTAAGTAGGATGTTTGGATACTAGTACAACATATTTGCTGTTACTATTATTTTTACTTAGTCAAACTCTGTGAATACATATGCATATGCATATACATATACATGCTTTACATAGGATCATTTACTTTTGTAAAATGCATGCTGTTGGCATGAAGGAGTTTCTGAAGCCAAGAAAGCAATGATCATTTCAAAACAAGGAGAAAAGTCTAATTTTGCTGCTTCAAGTTCCTTCCACAATGGCTATCCATGGCTATTCAAGCCAACAAGAAGCCACCATAATGAGCTTTGCTTTTTGCTATCTGATATTTTTAGCATTTACAGCAGTCTGGGTGGAAATGCATACGGAATGTCTGCTTTGCTAAGGAAAGAATTACGTGGCTCCTGCCACAGTACCCTAGTAGGCAGGTTATTTTATCTACAGCTTGTTTGTTCTAGAAGGTTTACACAAATCCAATGAAAAATCTAAACGGAAAAGTGAACTTCCTGGTAAACTCCATAAAAGTACGAGGGCAGATTTGATCCTGAGAAGAAATTCAACGGCAATAGCAATGACTGCAAATGCACATCTCTAACGAAAGGGATGATCTTCCATGGTAGAAAATCTCCCATCTCGTTGCTTCAGCCTCACTGTACATTCAGCTAATCCCAATGTAACTCTAAGAAATATCAAAGTATGCAACCATGTCAGAACTTTCCCACGGCACAGTAAGACTGCTCTGTAATGAATAGATCTTGTTATATTCATTTATTCCAAAACTTTTTTCTACCATGATGGATTGTGTTCATACACAACAGCTGCACTTCGATCCACAAATAAGTAAGCTTAATGTGAGAATCACTGGACAAAATTCCATGGTCTGTGTTATGCGTGAAGCAAGGCCAGAAAACCTACTGGCCCCAAAAGCCTGTGACTGTGTTCAACAAACTCCTTCATTTCTACAAATATGTAGAAATAATTTATTCTTCAAAAAGACAGTCCAATAAGAAGGGACAGCATTTAACCAAACACTGAGGAAACTAAAAAGAAAAGGGAGATGAACTTGAACTAATGTGCAAGGAAAAATGCACAGCAGGGAAAGCGGCAGCCTATATGAACTGGTCCTGGAAATACTCAGCAAATAGCCCTTAGAATCATAGCCAGCAAAAGCAAAAGTTCCATTAAAAAGCAGGGAAGAAACTGATTTGCGTTTCATAATGCAAGAGGTTAAAAGATTGGAGATTCTTCTGTGGTAAGAGCTTTAAAGGCACACAGGTGATTTAGGAGCCCAAGTACTCCTGTGTCTCATCAAAACAGACTCACAGAGCAAGCTCTGCCCTTATATAAAAAGCGTGTATTGATCTACACAGCACATATCTTGCCATGATGAAGGCAGAGCACAGAGACCAGTTGGCCAACCTGCCTGCTGTTCCCTGCTATGGTACAGATTTGCCATGAGATGCTGGCAAGCATCCTTCAACCCCTTTGGCTAAATTTAAATTTGGCTAATTTTCCTTTAGAAATCTCTGAGTGGAAAACACTGCCACTGCTATTTACCCTTCTAAAGTCACAGTTCCTAGAAAGCGAAAGACAAGAGTTCTGTGCAAGTCAGAGGAAGGAATTAGGAATAATGCAACAACAAAAACAAAAGAGAGGAATACAACCTGAAGGCTGCAGCTCCCAGAGAATGAGGAAAGTTAGGCTGGCCCCAGCAGAGCCGTTCAGGAGAGCATCTTTTGTCTATGCCTGCCTGTGTGGTTTGTTAGCTGCTGCTCAGCCCATCTCGCATGGCTGCACTAGGCAGCAGAAGGGCTCATGCAAAATGCCTGGTCTGAGTGGTGCCAAGGGTATCAGACAGATGTGAGTGAACAGAAACTCAGCAGGTGCTTGGGAAGCTCAAGAGAGATGAGACACAAGTGGCTATCAGCAAGATGCAGCATGGAGTGCCAGACACTGCAACTGAATTGGCACTGGCAGGGCAGTGCCTGGGATGGACAGCTTTTTCACCCATGCTGTCCTTTCTCTACCAATTGCTGCTCAGTCACCTGAATGGTGGTGCAGGTGGCTACAGAGACTCAATGCCAGCTCCATGCCCATCATCACTACCAACTTCCAACATCTTTTGTGACTGATGGTGCAGCCATCATTCATCTTTCCTCTCCTGTTCTGCTCCTGTTGTCTCTACAGCTGGCCATTCTTTTCATGTGGCCAAAAAAGCACTCTTGCACTCCAGGTATCTGGCCCTTATGCCAGAGAGACTGGTGCATGAATGCATTGTGGCAATCACCTGAACTCCTTCAGAACTCATGGTAACAAGGGGTTCCTCCTTAACACTGGTGAGGGCAGAGAGGCAGTGCCCAAGGGAAGCCCACACCTGTCTGGCAACACTAAAATTATGTGTATGTAAGCATCACTCTCTCTCATTTTTGTGTATCAAAAAGTTCTCCCTGGCTCTAAAAGGACTGCATGGGTGCCCTCTGCTATACATGCTTTACTAGCAATTTAATTGGATTCAGTACTGCTTACTCATTGCCCAGCTGCTGTGGGCTGCATGCCAGGCATGATGATCAGGCCCAAGGGAAAGACACCAGTAAGAGCGATTTTGCCTCATATAGTAAGCAACAGTACCTACCTTCATTAAAAGGAATAATACGAACTTCATTACTAGTTTAATGAAACACAGATACTCGGGCAATGCAGATTTTGTCACAAAGACTTGCAAAAATGCATCTAAAATAAAATTTCTGCCCAAATTCAAAGTATTTTCACACAAGTTTCAGGGATAATTGCTTATTTTGTTCAGGGTTATGTAAATCTGAGCCTATACTAACTTTTCTCTCCCCTCATTTGCACCTTTACAAGGCCATACCTCTCACAATAATGTCACCTATGACATGTGGCATCACTACCTCCTGCCTCAGTAAGTGATAAACTGAAAAGATCTGGACAATGCACAGGCAGCAGTGATGAGCCTCAGCCTGTCGAACAGGAGTAGCAGGTGTCAAGTCAGTAGGCAAAACTCAGCAGGCTTAATGTTGGCAACCTGTCCTGTCAAGATCCACACTGCTGCTCCCTCCAATGCATCGCAAAAAGAAAATGCAAAGAACAAATGGAGGCCTAAACAGAAGAGCCCCTATTCTGACCTGAGTGAGACATCTCTGATGACTGCAGCACTAATAGGATGCTGCTGTTCAGAGGGGAGACAGTCAGAAGGAAGATGAACATCTCCCACATGGAATTAGATGTGTCTCAGGCCTATCGATTTTGGTTGTAACCTTTACTGTAAACAGTCCACAGGGGCCTCATCAGCCACCTGTTCAGTGATATTTGCATTGAAACATAGAGCCAACGCAAATGAGAAAATGGCCACAGTTCCTTGCTATAGCATCTGCTCTAGCAAGGTGCATCTATCTGTGCATCACCAGCAGCAGCACAGGTCCAGGTTTTAAAGGAAGGGGTAATGCAGTGGCACCAGCTCTCTCACACAGCTCTGAAATAACAAATGTTCCATTTGTCATGATGTTGATGGTGGCAGTAGTGATATTATATCATGCAATATTTCACTTTCTAATAATTGCTCAGTTTTATACTGAAATCAAGCTTGCCAAAACTGGGAGGAAAGCCATCTGCGCCTGGAGGATGACTGCCAGAAACATTTGCAATTTTATTTTGGGGTTATAAACCTGCAGAATGGAACAAAGGCAATGCCTAAATAACTTCTTTCACTCAACACCCCCAATCATATAGAGCAATAGACCTAACTCTGGAACAGCTTGGTCAGTCATTACAAAGATGTCTTTCTTATTTTTAAAAGTCTCACTCATTTAAGAGATAAAAATAGCACTATTGATTATTTGTGGGACTTCAGCAAAACTCTGTCAAGATTCTGAATTGATTTGAGAGCTAAATGTAGCAATCACTGCCTTTTGACAGGAGAGAACACCATCTCTAATATATACTTTGCTGTTTCATCTGGCATGCTTAATAAAAAACAGATACACATACGAGCAACACCATTACTCTCTCCGACACTCATTTTGCCTGGGAAATATCAGTGCCAGTCAACTGACCTTCTATTGCCTCATCTGAGAGATGGAATAAAAATTATGTAGCTGCAGGTGATTTGAAGATGTAATGGGAGAAAAATGTGTTCTTTCTTTTTTTTTTCTTCTCTGTTTGGACAGCAAAGGTAAAACACCAAGTCTAGTATGTTTTCATGACAACATATACAAATGGCACTGATTAAAAGTTAGACATGGCTCTGCAGGCATTGTCTCAGCTGCCACATGAACACTGCAAGGGCATGTAGAGACTGGACAAGGGGGAAATGGCTAAAGACTGGGAGGGTGTTGAGGCACTGGAGTATGTTGCCCAGAGAAACTGTGGAAGTTCCATTGCTGGAAGTGGTCAGGTTGGATGGTCTTTTGAGTGACCTGGTCTAGCAGAAGGTGTCCCTGCAAGGATGTTGAAAGTAGTTAACCTTTAAGGACCCTTCCAAGCTAAAAAATGTAAGGATTCTGTTATTTTAATATCCCCATGTTTTAAGCTCCATGTAATCACACATAACTTTCCTTTGCTTTTTGTTAATGCAAAAAACACTCAAGCATTTAAATATGAGTCCCAGCTGTATTCTTCAGTACACTTGTCCCATTCACTTGAAGTGTCCATGTTTTAACTTGATGAAACAGTAGAGAAATGCAAATCATCACACTTAAGTCAGCTGTTAATCAGAGCATACTGCTTAGCTGTTGTGCGGTTTGGCCAGTTCTGCCCCTAAATCTATTTATGCAAAAATCGACTCATTAACTTGACTTGATTTACCTGGAGAGAAACTGCAAATTTTGTCAGGTTATTTTTTCAAATGGCAATCAATCAACTTTGTCATGAAGTGGTTTGACATCACATTGAACTACACACCTACCCTAAAACGTGAATGAAATCTACTGTAGCACTTCAAATATTGAATAACATTACCATTTACATAATAATTACTCCAGCAGTGGACAACACACTATCTGAAAGTGACAATCACCACTGCAGAGTGCACCAGTTGTTCCACACTGCAACAGTTTAGTCATGGCAGGAAAACTCAGGCCAAACCTCAGCATCATATTCTGGGCAGGGATGCTCTGCCCAAGGACACGGTGTGGTCAAGCAATCTGAGCTATGTTAGGCAGAAAAAAGGGAAATACTTTTTCTTCTGGAAACCTGGTAGTCTTCAAGAAAAATTATGTTTGTCCCTGACAGATAAAAAAAGAAAAACCAGATTAGAAGTGTTCTCTACATGTATTTATAATTTTACCCTTAATTTGTTTATGAATTAGTTATGTCAAGTTTCTCTATACCTTACAAAAAAGTATTAAAGAAAAGTATGAAATAGACTACGACAAAAATGCAAAATGTCCAAAAATGAAAGATGTCCAAAAAACAAATGTAATCCCTCAGGGAAAATATTAAAATAACTGTGTACAGACACAGGTAGAAATTAAAACCAGAAGACTCCGAGTACTAAGAAAACAAAAATTAACTGAGAACGTTGCAACACATCTTAAATGTCTCTCCCTCAGACAACCATCCACTCCTGTGTGCCCATACAGTGACAGATATTCACCCAAATTTAAAAGGCTCAGATCACAGGAAAGATTTCCCTGTTAAAACTTTAGAGCAATTTCATAGATCTCTATCTTTCATGATTACTTTTCATTGCCATTTTTTTTGCTGGTATTTTTGGAAGCTTTGAAGGAATAGAATAAATCTGAGACAGAAATCTATGTAGTTTGCTTTTCCTCTGAGATAAGCATGATGCTTACAACAATCTTGCACCTGCAGCTTGCTAGTAATTGCTAGTTGCAAGTGGCGGACTCTGAGCTTTGTTCTGTCCAGATTAATGCCCAACAAATTCCTCAATTTTATATCACATAAAATCCAAGCAGCTTTATGGACAAGTTAATACTAGAAAGTACCCTATCCTCAAGAATGCCCTTTGAGTAAAGAGATCACATCAATATGCCAACATGACATATTTTTCACTCTCTTCTTCACTCCACCACTTCAGAGTTAAGAAGACAGAAGGCATAGCAAGAAATCACCAGATACCTAAAAAATATACTATAGCCAGGATTGTGGTCAGACAAATGGTACTGTGTGTTAACCTGGACATAAGGCTAATTACTGTAATTCAGTGTATTTTAAGGGAAAATGCTATATGCAGACATAATCAAGAAACCTCTGAATAAAAAAATCACAATTCCTACAACTAATAGAATAGTTCAAGATAATTTTAATTACTGAAGGTCTATTATTGAGAGGAAACATCAAATATTTCATGTGATTGCATGGGCAAGCTTAAAATTGAGGTGGTGTGGGTAAGAAAAAATAAGAAAAGAGATTATAGTAAGAGTAAGATGAGTCCTGCACCACAGAAATATACTACTAACACACATTCACCCACATACTGAAGAATACAAGCATCCTTACACATTTGTTCACACCTGCTTCCTAGCACAGCATGAGGGGAATTAGAGCAGCATAGAAAAGGAAGTCAAAGCAGCATTGACAAATGCCTGTAGTACAAGCCACAAAAGCAGTAGCTCTGTTATTATTTGCTTTGCTTCTTTGGACAAGCTATGGAGAAAAAGGTTCAGTGTAGCAAGAGAGAACAAGCCCACTGAGTATGACTGCCTGAATGGGACATGATGGATGAGCTTCCTTGCAGATAGGAAAAGCCTCTAATCCATTCTCTGGCTCATTGCTAGAGCGAGGCAAAGTCATTCTCTTCTGCGGGAAATAACCTCTGCCTTTTCGACACCACGTGCAGGGTTTAGCAAAGGACAATCCAGACTGTCACCCAGATGAGACCGCAGCCTGTTTCCAGGTCCCACACTAGGGCGGGCTCAGCTATGCAGCCAAAAGCCCCGAAGCAAGACAAAGACGTTTCTATATTGCTTGTGCTTCCTATGGCTATTTTAGGAATGATAGCAAGCATTCAGGTTCCAACAACGAATAATGAGAGACACAGGAAGAGAAGTAATTTTCATGGCACCAGCACACAACTAATGACTGAAACTGAAACACTTTTAATACTTCTGATAATAATTTTATGGAGCTAAAAAGCCTACTCTGTGTGTGACAGACAGATTTAAAGCATCATCCCAGCAATGAAATAACATCCATCAGCATCAAGATGGGAAAATCTTTGCTCTGGGGTTCGCTGATGAAAGTTTAACTCTAACGAAAATACCAAGCCTTTTCTCAGACAACCAAGGACCTGTTCCTAAACTTCCTCCTCCCCCACACACTGCAACTTCAGTCTGTAATGGTGGATGAAACAGGAAAAGCAGTGATTCATTAGCTGACTGCATCTAAGTGAATTCAGCAAAACTGCTTCATGAGTAGTAACACACAGTTCAGGGTTTTTAATAAGTCTGCCAGGTGTTTTTTTAACCCAAAGGAATCCTTCTTAGCTTGCCCAACAGAACTGAAATTCCTGTGCAGGAACAAGGAAGATGACTGCATAGCTGATGAACTGCTGCTGTTATTTCTTACTCTGCAGTTCTGCTGCTTATGTGATTTATATCAAATGCTGCAGAGAGAGTTTCCTCTAACTGTAGGTTGGCCTCCACAATATGGACGTTGAACTGATCAGCTGCCAGGAGCTGATCTACAGCCAAGACCCAAATTCCTGCCAGCATTTAGGAGGAAAAAAATGCACAAAAGACATTAGCCCAGGGAATCAAATTACTTTCCAATGAGACTTAAGGCTGTATGCACGGACTGTGCAGAACTCGCTAGAGAA
The DNA here is from genome assembly GCA_013397295.1 of Polioptila caerulea. Taxonomy (NCBI): domain Eukaryota; kingdom Metazoa; phylum Chordata; class Aves; order Passeriformes; family Certhiidae; genus Polioptila; species Polioptila caerulea. Next base: position 374,950 of record VYXF01003112.1, on the reverse strand, counting down.
GAGTGAGGAGATCCAGGTAAGCACCGAGGTGCAATGTGCTTAGCTGGACTCCAATCTGTCTCCCCCTCCATGCCCATGAGCCTGACCCACGCCTTGCAGGCTGTGCTTCCCTGCGCAGCCACAGAGCAGTGACTCTCCAGCTCGCTGCACAGGCACACAGCAGTCACAACTAAAGGGCATCGGCTTGTTTCTGTCTATGCCAGTGAAAATGCTGACGCTGACATCAGCTAGATTGTGGAGCACTGATTCCTGCTGGACTTCAGAAAGGCCTGTGGCTGCTTTACAGCTTGTACAACCTGCACCAGCTCACGCATGAGGTTGCTTTACCTATTTGTAAGCCTTCCAGTTACAGAGACTTGTATATATTTAACATTTTCACGTGAAAGTACACTCAGACAAAGACAGCTAAATTCTGTTAACTTTACATGGGTTTTGGGCAAAGTCTCCCATCTAATGTTAGGAGATGGAAATAACCACATCCAAATTCCCTGTGGAACTTGAGGTTATATCTAATATTTTTAAAAGAATTCCTTCTTTTGCTTTGCACTCTTACTCTCCTAAAGAAAGCAAAGCAGATAGTCTTGATCATGTTCTATTGTATTTCTTTTTGTTAAAATGTTCCTGTGAGCAATCCAAAACAGAATTATTTTTCTGTGGTAAACATCACTACACCAGCTTGAAGTATAACAGATTCTTTGCATGAGCACCCCTATATTCAACATATGCTTATGGAAAATTCAATTTTACAGTGTCTGTGACCATATATATTCATAACTTCTGGTATGCTGAACAACATCACCCAATAATGCAAAAAAAGTGTACTACGATGTCTCAATAATAATAGATTTTTGGGAAGTCTTCTCTCAACGACTTGCTGCAACAAAGAGGTCTGAAGAATACATTTTCAGGCACTTCACCTCTTCTGATGGAAAAATGTATCTTTGAAAGAAAGCACTTAACCTACAAAATCTTTTCTGGAAGCTCTGAAGGTGTCTGTTACCTGACACCTCGGGGTTATTAGCACCAGCTTTTCCTAGACATCAGCCATAGAGGTACCTTGATGAGACAGACCAGAGCTTCTAAATGCTTTGACAAAACTTTCAGAAAGGGGCAAGGCCTTTACTTAGTTCACTTACCAGCAAGTTATACTTTCTGCATGTGAAATCAGAAAAAGTCCAGCCACAGAACAAACAGCACCCTGAGAACATGCCAAAGAAAAATTTATTTATAAAAACCCCAATTTATTTATAAAAACACATGAATACTGTGTTGTCTCATGTTTAAAGCATAGTGAGAAAAGCTGTGAAATTATCCATAGTTTACTTCATTATATACCAATGCCTACCATAACATCAATCCCCCATGTAGAGCAAGAAAGCAATTTTTTTCTGTCAGAAAATTACCATGCCTTTTGTCCCCTGAGATCCTTAAAGTATCCAGATCCCAGACAGGAAGGAACAACCTGCACAGAACTGCATGGAGTAGCATAGGAGGGGAAACACAAGATGTTAGAAACTAGCAAGATGAAGTCGCAAACTGGAAATGCTCCACAATAAAGTGCTTTTACAAAGAATGGGACTGGTTTGTGAGACTGAAAACTCTGATGCCTCCACAATAAAGACTGGGAAGAATGCTTATATGCTTCCTTTCTGAATCCCAAGGAGCTCCCCACAATCCCTTCCCGGCACTGCCATGTAGGGTCTCTCTTTCTCGTAAAAGGACTTGGCTTTCCTCATGCAAGAACAGATTTGGCTTTCCTAATACCGGAACAGATTACTCCCCTTCTTCACACACACCCTTACGTTCCCCAAAAGCTGAGAACACTATTTCTGCTGCAGGCTCATGGGGACAGATTGTATCTTCCCTCCTTTTTTGGACCGCTTAAAGTAGACTGCTTGTGCTTCCCATAAATAAAACTTGATGTTCAAAGGATGACTAAATTTGGAATATATCTTTTAATGTACATTTTAATTAAGCTGACTTATGACTTAGTTTCTCTTAGCTGAATCTTGGTAAGCTCTGAAGGCAGGTATTATACTGTAAAACTGGGGTAGAGAGATATGGTTACTTTCTCACAGGTTCTGGACAATGAAGAAGATGAAAAGCAAACTCCTTCTTCCTGGAGTCCACCAGGCACATTCCTTCTTTTTCTGTCATGGAGACAGATCAACTCCTGTGCTCTTTCTTGGTCAGTAGAGCTTGGCACCCTCCTTTTCCTTGGCACCCTCCTTTTCCTTGTCCTGCCAGAGATGAGAGTTCCCCTCAGCCTGAAACAAGTGTGTTGCCCTGTTGTGTGTTCCCCAGGGGCGGGACACAGTCATCCAGAAGAATTTTGCCTGACTGGAAATGAAAATGAGGGCAGAAATCTTTTCAGCACAACTTACACTTCAATCTCTTATCTTGCTCTGCAGACACAGAAGTACACAAGGTCAAACATATTAGGACAAAAATTCTAAGCCATGCATCCCTTGTAGGGTCCTCCTGCCCAGTTCTCAAGTAGGAATAATTTGAGTGTGTGAACCTACAGGCACAAACTGAAAAAAATTGTCGTTTCCAATATGCTGCTTTCAAGGTATTTATAATGCAAACACAGGCAAAAGGTATGCTCTCTTTTATGACAAGCCTGAAATAAAACAGCTCTAATTAGCAAAACCAGATATGGCATATGAGGTAGCGCAGTTTGCAATGCAAGGATAAGAAACCTCTACTTTGGGCTTATTTAGCAGCAATCAGACTTACACCCTTCCTTCTTAGAATTTTTTCTCTTTGACTGTGCAAATAGATCTGTCTATACAATAGATGGATGAATTGATGATTTCCTACAATAGCAATTTGATTATTGACTGCTACTTTGCCATGAACCCACCAACATCATCTACAGCCAAGTAATGTCCTGCATCAGCTGAACAAAATTGTGCATTAGACAGCCCTGTCAATGTCATAATTTCTATTGCTGGCTGGACCCTCCTATAAACTATATGACTGTAAATTACTTTCTGTCTGCCTTTGTTGAAAAAATAAAGTTTCAGCTACATCCCATATGGCGATATACTACTTGGGATTAAAACAGTGCAACCAATAGAATGAAATAAAGGAACACCATCAGCAGATATTACTGTACAGGAGCTCCTTCTGGTTATTCTTTCCTCAACTTGTGATTTATTTCAAGAATGTTAGGTACTGTGCAATTTTTATTAAAAAAGGCTTTGTCTTCAGAAGTTGTGTACATAGACAACACACATATGTGTGGATAAGGGGGATTTTAAAACAAATTTTTACAGGTATCAGAAAAGCTTTTCCCAACTGCAATTCTCCTGATTCAAATACATAAATCTTCTTTGGCCCCATTGATTCTCTAAGCAAACATTTTAGTTGCTAAACTGCAAAAAATACTGACAGCATTTCTACAGAATAACAGCATCCATAATTGACTTCCAACAACCCAAACTTCTCACATCAACATCTTGGGCTCAAACGAAGGCATTCAACTGCTAATCTCCAGTCCAGTACCAAGTCCTTAAAAACTGAATCATGCACACAAGCACACAGATGGGATGCATTCCCCAAGATAGAGGAGCCATTGCAATTTTGGCGGGGACACGGCTTGAAGCACAATTTTGCACTTCAAGGAGAACAAACATGGTGATTAGCCTCACCAAAAATATTCAACTAAAAATGTAATTTTTTTCAGTTTTTTTCATCATTACCAACTGGCCTGCCAGAGTGACATTTTTTCTAGTTCAGCTGATAAAGCCACACAAATGACAAAAGACTCATTACTAAATCTTTTTCCTAATCATCAGATTTTAGAAACACTGATGTTTGGGAAACCTTGTGCAGGATCTGGGAATAGACTACAGAATTAACCCCTCAGTCCTGCTTCAATACCAAGAAGAATGACGCCCTACATATTTCAATTGTCTTATGAAAGATTTCCATCATTCTGTCCAATCAATCAAACTAAAATATGTTTGATTTCTAGACTCAAACATCTGGGCTTAAACAGAATAATCTAATCACCGCAATAAATACACATTTAAAAGCAAACTTCAGTCACAACCTCTGGGACCAACTGAAGGTTTAATGTGCAGTTACCAGATTATATAACTAAAAGAATATAATTTCACTCAACAGTAATTAAGTTTAAATTCCAGTGCAAGGAGAAGGAAGATAGCAAACACTACTCCTCAAAAAGAAAGAGAGAGTGAGAGAAAGAGAGAGGGGAAGAGAGAAGCAAGAAGGCAAGAAGAGAAGAAGGAAAGAAAGAAAAGAAATAAAAGAATGAAAAAGAAAGGAAGAAAGGAAGAAAGGAAGAAAGGAAGAAAGGAAGAAAGGAAGAAAGGAAGAAAGGAAGAAAGGAAGAAAGGAAGAAAGGAAGAAAGGAAGGAAGAAAGGAAGAAAGAGAAGGAAAATCAGTACTGAAGGAAAAGAGCATCATGAGCACCAGGGACTAAACAGAAGAACAAGAACAGCCGTCTCAGCACTTTACAGCTTTCTGCTAAATCCACAGCCTGATCTGGTACAATATAAATGGCAGTGGCAAGTCCTTTGGGACTGCAATGTTGTGTGAAGCTTCGCACAAAACACTTCACTGGTGTCTCTTGGGGACCAGAGGTGGCTAAAGGTCTTTTTTAGCTAACTACTCTAACACTCCCATCACCTCCTCCCAAGCCAACACTTACCTTATTTCTTCTTCAGCAACATCAGCAGTTAAAACCCTAACTATGCACTCAAGGATCTCGCACTTCGTAAAGCTCTGGAAGTTTCATTTCTAGGTAGGAGTTACTACAATTAAACTTTATAAAGCTTACTAGTCCGTATTTTTGGTATCTAAAAGCATTGAAAGCTCCTGAGAGACTAGCAGGTATCTCTGAAAAAAGGAATAAACACCACCACACCTCAGTCTTGCATTGCTTATCGCTTACTCCTCCCCCTCCCCTTATTTTGCTGACAGCAAGATGGACAATACATGAAAATTTGATTCTTGGTAAGCCGAGTAATGCAAATTAGCTTAATGAAATAGATGACTTTGTGTATGTCCCTTTAATACTGATTAAGCTCAAGTATCCACTCAGCTAATGACTAAAGCAATACCATGAGAGCTCTTGTGGAGGTGTCATAGCTATACTTCTTTTTTTTTCAGTAGCTCTTTACTCAGCATTTCTTTCTACCTCAGATCCTCCTGTCCAGACCAGCCTCCAAAGTGCCGGCAGAGGCAGTTAACAGCTTAAGACATGAATGACGTAACAAAAATCTGCAGTTACTTTACACAGCTTGTGCCGCGACATAAAAAGGAGATATGCCTTTGTGCCTCCAGTTTTCAAGGCAGATTACCAGTGTGCTGCAAGGGGCTGCTTTGGTTCTGTAATTATAGCCATCTTAATAATGATCTGTTCAATGGCTGCCTACTGCTGGTGCCCAGACAGTTTAATCACTACACATTCAGCTGTAGAGAACTAGCTATCCTTCCTGTCATTTGAAACACGGGACATGTTGTGTGAAGGCGGTGTAAATGAGCTCCCTCTGAACTAGCTGGCTAATATATTTTTGCCATTTAAAACGTATATAATAAAATAGACCAGTAAAAGGGATAATGCATTGCCTCTTGCTACAAAAAGATGCTTCACCTCTGCTGCACTAGATGAACAGTCACTCCTACCAAACCCATACATATATTATTCATTGAGCACCAGCTGTGTGCTTGGCATTGTACAGATACAGAGAGATGCACTCCTTACTCCTGGGAAGCTTTTACAGTCTAAAGTAGTGGAGTTTGGCATTCATTCTGCCTGTAGAAATCCCATTGAATTCACTATGGGGAGCAGTTGCAGAAGCAGGTATTACAGCATTTGTAAGAGCCAGTGTAGTATCAACTGATAGGTACAGTGAGAGACAACATTCAAGCTGTGTTCCTACAGGAGCTGTGTTTTAGGTCCTGAGGAAACTGAAGACTGTGAAGACTGACACAGAGGGCTTGGAATGTATTCGAGCATATCATGTAAATGCAAAAAGATGATGCAGTGCCCCCAAACTCCTTAGTGCCAATGCTGGCTGCATCTCCCCACGCGCCACTGCTCTGTGGTTGCTGTCTTAGTATTTTCTCATATTATAATGTCTTCAAGGCAATCCTGATCCAGTAACATCCAATGGTGAAAGAAACAATACCCTACATCCTCCATTGCCAGGGATTTGTAAGGACTCCTAGCCAAACACTAGGAGCAGGCCCAGTGTGAGTGAGAATGAGGCATGAATCACCACCACAACATCCAAAACATATTTTTGACTAGAGAAGAAATCCTACTCTCAGATTTGTATGAAGATTCCCCACACCGAAGAATAGAAGTGGCTGAAAGTACAATTCTATTTACACACAGTAGATGGTAGAATCTGGAAAAGAAATGGGGAAGAGCAAGAGAAAAGTGGGGAACAATAGGAAGCAGATCTGAGTATAGGCACAGGGAAGAAGAGAACAGACTGAGAAAAATGGGAGCTGGAAGTCCAGGCAGGTGAAGCAGGCAAAGGAGGAAGAGCTGTTATGGCAACCAGGCATGGAGGGAGATAAAATAATTGTCAAGTGGGAGAAAGCAAAAAATACAAAGATGAGAAGGGTCTTTCACAATTAATATAGCTGTAAAAAGACTGTGAGGCAAAAGGACCTCATGCATGTGTGTGTAAAGGGATCTCTAGCAATGAAGGAATGCAATTATTGGCAAAGGGAGAAGATTCAGAGGACTCCTAAGCAAATGGAAATAAGAAAAGGACAACGGCTGGGTGGAAGGAATAAAAGGAAGAAAACACATTGTTAAGGCTGTTGTGTATCACACCTTTTTATTTGCAGCCTGTGCTTGGAAATTTGGTCTCTCATGTGTGTAATATTTTTGTTTCTTTATTAACACAACTTTTAAACTCATAGAAGTATTCAGAGAGAGAAAAAGACAGAAGTCCCCTCTGTATTGACTGAGACTATGTAGCAGAGGAGGCAATGATATTCCCCTTCCCAGCAGTTGGCTCAGAGGAAGGTTGCAGGTATGAATATGATGGCTGCATCAAAACACAGGTTCATGGTTTGTGTTCTGTGTCTCACTACAGGAAAAAAGACAACTCTCCGACACTTCTGTCAGCATCTCACTAATTACAAGCCATCTAAATACATTAAAATACATTAAAAACTTTCTTAAATGCACTTTTGAGTCCAGTTTATCTGACGTTCAGGGTCAGCAATCACTGTATTTGTCTCAGAGATGCAATTTAATTGCAAAGGAAAGGGAAAGTAGTATTTAGATCATGGGTGAGAAGATGTGGTCCACCAAACAACAACATCACTCTTGTGAGATCTACACTGAAAAACCTGCAGACTTACTGAGCCAAGGGAATTTTGCCTATGCATGAGAACTGTCCTTATGCTTCAGAGATGAATGATTTGGTGTTTGGGCCCAGCTCCCTGTGCATATCTATGTGTGCCTTGATTTATATAGTAATCCTGTCTGTTGCCTGTAGCACTGGCACTTGTTATAAAAACACAGGAAAACATCCTCCTGCAGAGCACTATCATGTACGTCAGCCAGCAGCTTCCTTGGAGTGGACTGACAAATGGCCCACAAGGAGGGAAGGGAAGAAAGAAGTCTCAAGGTCCAAGAGAAGAAGAGCAAGATGAGAAGGACGCTAGTGGGGGAGAAGGACAAGCAGAGTGAAGGAACCCACAAAAAATAAGAGAGAGACTATATATATGTATACAGAAAGCCCAATACAATATGTGCCGTGCCTAACCTGCCTCATGAGAATAGGGCAGATGAATCTAACTGGAATAGAGCTCTATTTTCATACAGCTGCAAAGAAGCATGCTTCCCATGAAACCATTATAAACCCCTCATCTTCAGGGTTGATTTAAAAATTGTAACTCAGCTGTTGCAATTTGTATCGGATTTGAATTTGGCAATCCCAGACATTAAATCAATTCCAACTGAGAAGGGGACTTACAATGCTGCATTTTACAGCCTGAAATTGTACTTTCAAGGGTTTAAAATACTTTCTACACTGCTACAGAGTGAGAAAAAAATTAAATATGTAATTTTTAAAATGAAAGTTCAGTTTAGCTGTCAATAGAGTCCATAGAAAGATTTAAAAGATACAGTTGGAAATACAGAGAATTCAAAATTTTTATCCTCAAAAAGTAAATAACCCCCTTGAGCCCCCAAAAAACCCAAAACAACAAAGCACAGATGTTTAAGCAAGAACATTTAAGTCCTTTGATAGTGTTATGTCACATAACAGTCAGCCATGCTGTTATCAAACTCTTTGCTTGCTTACACGCAGTCATTCATTAATTTCCAATCATTTTTAAAAAATTGTGTCATATTCTAATGGGGCTGTATCTCCAATAAAAAGTATGAAATCTAGTATCCCACATGGCAAAGATCAGGAGCTCTTCACCCTTACACCTTCAAACTGTTAAAAATACCCAAATTGTGGGTCTGGATCCTGAAAAACATAGGCAGACAAAACTGCCATTTCACTTAATAGAGTCAATGGGAGTGTAGCCAGCAAGTCAGACCTTATGAAATTAATATTCTGCACTAGCTAGGCTGCGAGTTTATGTTATAGGATGTGTTGGGCAGCGTGAAATGCAACATACCAAATTCAGCCTCACACAACCCTAGAGTGGGAACGTTCTGTTTATTTATATGGAAATGTTACTGCTAAACAAGTACTGGAAACACTGAAGACTAGCTGTTAAGAATTTGTGTCCTGATGATGATGTCTTTAAAAGGCCAGTTAGCCACACACCCTTTGTCTCACTGGAACCACTCTTTCACCTGCTTGCCTGACTTTGGGGGGGGTCTTGGAAAATTACTATCTTGCACGCTGAGCTAAGTCAATCCAAAAATTCACAAGTTACTGGGAGCTGACAATCGCCTATACACAGACAATGTGATCACACAAGCCTTGTTTCTTTAGGATGTCAGGCTAAAAATACAGCCTTTTATGCATTAATTACTAAGAAGAATTTTAGCTCTTAATTACAGTGGGAATTGTACCCTTAGTTGCACAGAGACAAATTTAGGGATGGAGGATGAATGAGGCTGAGCTTATCTCTGACCCCACCCATTGAGGATTTCAGACATTTCCTTGACCCTGTCCTGACACAGTTGTTTGTGCTTAATTTGAAATAGTTGAATTTCCTGTAACTCATAAGCAAACAAAGCACCCTCTCCACTAGCACTTCGACCCCAGCTTGGCTGACTTTAAAATAGATGAGGCTGACCAGATACTGGCCATCAGCTCAGCAAAGAGAGAACCATTGTGTGAGAGACCCACACATCCCGCCAGTGATTCAGACAGCACATTGCACTTGCTGCCAGCTTTGAAAAGGTGGTTTTGAAAGACAAGAAACACTGACCTTCATCATGTTGGGAAAAATGTCATAATGCAAAATCACAGAACAGATGCTGGTGAGTAGACAAAAACTTGTTACATATTTACATGTATTGTAATGGGAAAGGTATAGGCAGAGAAAATACCTCAGGTCTCCACACAGGGATCTGGTAGATCCCCAAGCCCAGCTTCTCCTGAAAAGCTCAATGTGTCAGTGTTTCCTGCAGGTACTACTTCAGTGTCGACAGCAAGATGTTCTCAGCAGCAGAATAACAGCTGCACAATAGGAGCAGCAACTGAATGGTTGAACAGCTCTTTTTACAGGCATGGTGTGATAAAAACCTGGTGTTCTTTTGTTCTTCACAAAGCCCCTACTTTGCTGACTCCAAGTTCAAATCTCACGGGCTATTAGGAGAAGGAAGAAGGACAATGCATTAACATGCATGGTAGAAAAGAATGTGCTCTATTCTGGAAACCAAGCCTGCACCAGAAGCTGTGTTATGTCCTAAATACCAAGGCAGAAGCTGCTTTCATGTCAATTGAAAGGTATGTATTTTGGCATGCAAGGATCACGCATTTAGTCACATTGTAACTCAAGCCTGACTTTCATGATGGGGTGCTAAGTGGAGTGCTTTCCCCTTACCAGTGCTCTCTAACAGGACAAACAGGAGATGCAAAGCTGTCACCAATTGGTGGTCTTGCAGCTTATTTTTTAAAGGTTGGGAAATGTGTGATCATTACTAGCTCCCATTTTTTTCTCCCTAAAGAATAAATCATAGCCAAATAACTGATAGATGAAATTCCCTTAAGATTGCTGAGTTGGACTCTGTGTTAGCAGACAGGTAAGCCACTGCTGACTAATTAGAATTGCCCTTGAGGAACAAGAAGCAGAACAAAATAAAGTATCAGAACACAAAAGCAAAACAGAACTGCAGTGGCTCTTCAAAGCAGAACGCTAGCACCAAAAAGAAATACCAACTCTCAAAAGTTTTAAAAGGTTTTGTTTGTTGTTTTTTGGAGTTCTTGTTTGTTTGTTTGTGGGTTTTTTCTTGGTTTGGTTTGGGATTTGGTTGGTTTTTTTTGGGGGGGGTGATAGGAAGGGAGTTCTGTAACAACCTTCTCTTATTACCTAAAGCCAACTTTTACCCAGGAGAGGGATGCTAGGCAGATGTGCCGAGTTAAGGCTGAGCAATTTATGGGAGATTCACTGGTAGCCAGCAGTCCACCAGTACATTAGCTCATCTTTGGCTCCCTCTTCCAAATCTCACTTAAGAATATTTACAGCTTTGCTGAGAATTCCAGGATTGCATAAGACCTCTGTTTATATATTTGCAAATCAGTGTTGCAATGTAGTACCTGCTTCACAAGGAAGTTATGAGCTTCCATTAATTCCTGTAATGTACTTCAAGGTAATCAAATAAAGGATGCCAGGCAAGGTAATCAAATAAAGGATGCCAAGGTTTTTGTGCCTTGGGAATCCTCCCTTTTCCTAGTTGGCACAATTCTACATTTTGCCTGGTTAATTTTAATCACTCTTAGCCCTTGGGCTACAGTTTAGTGCTCTGCCTCTAAACTGAGGCCAAAAACCTCTTTGCAGATATATTTCTACTAGCAAGGTTGAGTGAGTGTCAAAGTTTTGCATGTAAACTACAGGAATTGAAACATTCCATACTAACAGCAAGATAAAAATTCAGTTCCTTCATCTCTGCTGCAAAAACTCTTTACAGAGCTCTCTAAAAGATGACAAAGTGCTTGAAGGTCAACAGTTGCTTTTGTGCCATATGGACTGAAGGCTGAACATCCCTGTGAACACTTGCAGAGATCTGGGGGTGGGGGCAGGTGCAGGTGGAGGCTGTAGTGAGAAAAAAACCCAGCAGTAAAGGAAAGCTTGAATTACATCCTGGCCCTGGTGAAACAAACTACTAATTAACAGAAATCAGCTGAGTTTAAAAATCATGAACTTGTTGGAAATGAAACTAGACAATGCAGTCCTTCTGTCTATCAGTCTTATAAAAACGAGGTGTCCGTTTTGAGAAGAAAAAGAATAATTGTAGAGAGATTTAACTTGAAAGCCACAACGGTCTGAATAAATCACTTGTATGATCATATATAGTATGATCACACAAATCATGCAACACACAGATTATACAACTATATAAACTAAAAATATAGTTGAAGTAACTGCCAGAAAGGAAATTGCCAGGGACAGAGGAAAGGGTTAATTATAATAAACTGAAGATGATAATCCACCCACATAACTTTTGTCTTCCAGCACTTAACAAATTATTGTCATTACGGGTTCAAACACTAGTAATTCTAGCACACTTGCTGCTATCTTACATGTGGCTGGATATTTAGGACAGGAAAAGCTCTAAATTGTGTAAGCCATAAAGAAGATAGAATTATCCACACGGGAATTCTCCTGTGTAGCTGTATCACACCCTTGTTCACATGGGGGTTTTGTTGGGGTTTTTGTTTGTTTGTTTTTTTGTTTTCTGCAACCCATTACAAAATTAGTGCTCTCTTATTTCAGTGAGATATTTAACTCTGCCAGGTTTCATAAAATCCCTGCAGTCTCAAAGAGAGCATTCAAAAATGTGCAACAAACCCTGCTCTGGTAGAATGCAAAAAGTGCTTTTGGTGGCCCACTGACTCAGAGGACAACCTCAGCCCTCAGTGACATTTGTTCACTGACATGGCGCTCCTTTCAGCAAACAAAACAAAGGACTTTCAGTTTACCAAAAAAAGAGCAGCCCACCAGTCCCAGCAAAGGATACCATGCTAGCAGTAGTGAAAACTGTGAAGGAACTCTCTCTGTTTAAATTCCCCTCTGTAGCAAAATTCCACATTAGGTTCTTCTCACTGAAGTAAAAGATTCTTTCCTAACTGCCACCAGGTTGATTCATACTAAACAATGGTATTGGCTTCAGTGGTATAATTCCTGACTTCTTCTGCTGCGAGAATGAAATAAGTTACATGCTTTTTACTGGACTTCAATGGACAGCTAAACTCCATGGTTTCCATTAGAAACCATATATTTTTAGCCTTTGCAGTGCGTATCAACTTGGTCTTTTGTTAAGCCAGCAGTGGCCTTTACTCCTGAAATAATAAATATTTAATGTATATTGTCTATTGCCCTCACACTCCAATTTATTTGCTATTTTTCTCTTTGCCTAATTAATTGAAAAGCCTGATTTAAAAATGGCTAAGGAGAACATGTAAGTTTAAGTATGAAGAATTCTTTTTTTCAAGAGTCACACTCATGAAGGTCATGTCATTTCCCACATCAAAGAACTTTCAGAATACCTTAATTTCACTTTTTTTCTTTCCCCTGACAGGATTTGTACTTCATTCTTTGCTTCTTAAAAAGCTCAGTTGTCCAGTTAAAAGGCTGCCTTCGCAAGGCTTTCTGCACTCACATTTGTTGAATCAACTTGTGATGAATAATCAACATGTTAAAACAAGCTGATAAATCTGAGTTTCCATAGATCCCAGCACTGTGACTAGAGACCTGTTTGAGCCTATGTGGCACTTTTATTTATTTGAAGATTATAAAAAGTTGTGCAGATGAAATAAGGGGAAAAGCATATGCCTTCACCTTTTAGCAAGAAGTTTTTTTGAAGGCAATGAAGGTGATGAGAGGTTTGAAAGAGTGCCAGCCATGACTGGCTCAACTTTAGAGTAGGAGAGAGTGTGCTTGTTATTTTTTTCTGGCCAGACGTGAGCAACTGTATCTTGGATACACTCCTTGTTAATGTACTGAAACAACCCCTGTCACTAGGGATTCCAGCTGGACTGCTTCTGGGATCCACTTGCAAGCTGAACCTGGGACATCAAAGGTCATCAGACTCTTCCAGCTTTTCTCATCCTCCATTTCTATTTCCCTTTTGAGAATTTGCTTTCACTTGAAGGGTTACCTCCTTCTCTGCTTTCACCTTTGTCCATCATAAAAATCACCAGAAGAAAGTGCAAGCTATACACATACCAGAGTTAATATAAAAATGCTTAAACTACTACAGGCTTTTCACACCAGGAAATAGTACATACTGCTCTTAGATACACACAACTGATGTGTGCACCGGTACTTCTTCTGAACCCCAGCTTTCAGAGCAGGGGAGAAGGCAGCCTTGATCCAGATGTGAGCAAGAAGAGATGGATCTGCATCAGAGGCAGTTCTGTCTGCTGCCAGTTCAGAGGTCTGAGAGCACAGACAAGGAGTAATGAAGGGCTCCCCTGCTGTTTCACCCCCAGATAAATCTACACGTTTGTAGAACAGTCTGCCAAGAACCTGGAACAAAATCACAGTAAGTGAGACTTTTTCCACTGACCTCACAAGAATAAGTATGGTGTCTTGCTGTGAGGCTCACACTCATACTGACGCCAACAGGAAAGCACCCATTTTTTGTTAAGATTAAGAACTGCAAAGCACCCATTCTTTTAAGATGAGGATATGCTGGTGGATAGTTCTGCCTATTTTGTACATATATTTCATAACCTAAACAAAAGCAGAAAAAGATGTAAGCTTTGCAGCTAATCATGTAGTCAGATCTACAGATGACTGGTTCCTATGACACTTATTTCCAAGTACACACCATAGCTAACATTTTCTATTGCTGCAAGTATAGGCATAATTAAAAACCATTTAACTACCAAAACAGCTTTGCTAATGATGATTATTTTTGTATTACCAGGTTAATTATCAAATTATTTTCAATGATACAGAAAAATGAACACATGTCTTTTCTTTCAATGTAACAGTAAATTTTTGGTTTAGTGGTAGTTGCTGGTGTTGGGAAAAATTAAGAACAAGGTGCAACTGGAACTCCAGCTGAAATCCTGAACTCCACCCACATCTTATTCATATTTGCATAAATAATGCTTCATTCCTATGCTGGGCTTATTATTTTCAAAGGAAGTATGTTTGTTAATATATAATGTAGGCATCAGCAAATAAATTCTCTTCTCAGTTATGTCCTAAACTCATAGGCTCAGGTTTTCCTCAAAACTCATTCTTCAGGCTCTCAAAGAGCCTGAAGATCAGATCTCCTAAGATATTATGGCATACTAGAAGACAAGGGTAAATAATAAAGGAGTAAAGAATCAGAAATTAAGCAAAAAAGAGAAGAAGGAGGAGAAGGAGGAGGAGAAGGAGAAGAAGGAGGAGAAGAAGGAGAAGAAGGAGAAGAAGGCATCACTGCAATCAAGATGTAGAGAAAAAGGCAGTTGCAATTACAGAGGGGGAAGGAGAAGGCTTGAAATATGAAACTTTTAGAGGAAGAAAGGATTTGGTTGAACTGCAGTAAATGTTAGGACCTTGTACAGAGATACTGAGAAAAGTCAAGGCAATTGAAGCAAGATGTAAATTCAAAGGTAATTCTTAAAACATACTAATCTTCCAAAGCATGCAGAGTTAAGCTGTGGTAAGACTCTTTCAGAATAAGATCATTCATACAGGGGTCAAGACACTTTAATTCAAACCTAGTTGTACATAATGAGTCTTACTTATCTATGTCTGGGAGAATAAGCACATGGTGACATATAGAAGCAGAGATAGAAGAAAATAAGACACAGGGAAAATAAGTGATCTGAAAAGAAAAGAGGTCTGAAAAAGCCTGTTTGGAAAAATAAAGTTGAGACTCCATCCTAACTAATCAGATCCTCATCCCCTGATAACTCCTACTCAGTTTCTCCAAAACCTGCATATGTATTGATGGTAAATTGTACAGGTTTATTCTGCAGATTCAGGGAGAGATTACATCCTAGAAGGTTTCTGTGGATGTGAAGATCACATAGCCTGCTGTGACTAATCAGCTGGATATCCTGTGCATTACTACAGGAAATAATGAAAGCAGCAAAGGCATTTCAAGTAAGAGCACAGGATATTTCGCCTCCCCTGTTCCTGTTATTTTTAAAATTTAGCTGAGGAGGTAAGAGCACAGAACTCTGACACACAATGAACTGTCCCTTCACACACAAACCCTCTTCCCACCTCAATCCTGACAGCAGAAGTTTGCAAATACCACTAATTCTTTTCCAGCTACCTGTGTGACACTTGGACACACAAATTGTTTGATTGTCTTGCTCCTTTCAGACAAGATTTTTGTGATTTCTTTTTACTGTAAACCACAAGACCTCACTGAATAAATAAAACAAAAGTTCCTTCTCTCAAGTAACTTGTGGAATTCTCTCATAAGGACACAGCCAGTACAGACAACTGCCTGATGTGGGGTAACTCTTTCCACCATTTCCAGCCAGTTGTGTCAGGAGTCTCTATTTACCCTGTTAGAAGACAGCTCCAGACCTATCAGCAGTAAATTCAGTCCCGTGGAGTGCAGGTGTTGTACTCCATAAAGCATGCAAAAATGCTGAATTCTACTGCAATTAGTTTCCAAATTCAGTCTTGCATTTTGGTATGACTTATGTGGAATGAGTAACAAAAATAAAAAATGTGTTCTAAAATAAAACAGAGTTGAAAAAGAAGACAAAGATAAGAAATATTTCCTTATCCCTTCTTGTTTCACAATGAAGAACTATTTCTGCATTTGAACTTCCAATTATCAACAACACTTTTTTGTCCAGCTTATAGAGATTTTCGGTTCAGACCCTTTCAGCGTTGTCATCTGGGCTCTGAGGGTAAACTGGACACAGATCTCTGCTGCTGAGCTGCAACGAGATTATTTTCAGAAAGAGAACTGTCTGATGTTGGCACAGAGCTGCCAGGTTGTGTCCTTAACTATTGCTTCCCAAAACACCACTGTATGGGACATAAAGAAGGGAGAGAGGCTGTGAACAATGCCTCTTTGTGTCCTAGTGATTTCCAGGAATAGTAAGGCCGGCCCCAGGCTGTGACACTGTTTTCACACACCTCTCCCTGGCACATCGCTGAGCCAGGCTTTCATAACCAAGAGCTGCTCTGAGGGGTCGTCATGCCACGTGCCAGGTTCCTGCGGGTTTCTGCCACTCTCGGGAATCTTACAAGCTATTATGGGAACTTTCTTCTATGGAGTCTGCAGTCAAGGTCTGCAGCTTCCCCCGCTCCTTTCAAACCTTGAAAATTACAGTATTGTTACTTCTCTAAGGAAGGAGTTTCAGAGCACTGAAAATTAGCTGTGTGAGACTGGGTTGAATAATACCTGCTAACCACTGTGAATTCCAGAAGGAAATTAATTCCCACTAACCGACTTTATTTCAAAAGTGTTCATAAACTACATTGGTTGGCTGCAAAAATGATTTCTACATGAAGTGAAGAGGTAAGACTTTTTCAATGACAAGTAATTATAAAATATTTGCTCTTCTTGTAAGGAACAGAAATATCACTCAGCATCATATTAATGTATCTACGTTACCTGGAGACTATATCTTGTTGAAAACACGAGCAAAGTCTTAATATCCCTAACATCCATATATCTATCTGATTAATTTCTGAACATTGCCTATGTTTACAGTTTTAATACTCCTTTTCAATTTCTCTACAGAAAGTAGAGAAACTCTCAAGTTTATGTGTTCATTTCCTGAAATACTCCATAAGACCAACAAGCATGGCTTTGTGTAAGCTTCATATTTAAGGTAAAACAACTGTGCCTATATCAAACAAGGGAGTCAGTGTATTACAATGCTCTGAAAAGCAGTTTTTTGACTCTGGCAGAGCCTTGTGCTGACAGAGCCATTAATAAACGTTCTGCACAAAATCACCAAGCGACTACTGGTAAACCTCTGCACACTAAGCTGTTGTGATGCTCCTCCAATTTCTGCACTTCAATGCCCATATGTAGTGGGGCAAAAATACTGCTCCTTGTCAGGTTGCACTACAGGAGTACCTTGCTGCTGTGGGCACAGAGCTGCTGCAAATTCAGACACCAGACAAATTTACTATACGAATTCCCAGCTCTTTAGCAGTTTGCTTTAGTGTGTCATTGTTAGATGTGCTGGTGACTGTGGAATGACCCTCAGTCTATTGACTTTTTCTATCTTTTTTCCTCAGTCAGCCCTTATTCGGTGGCTTTGGTTTCTACTTTCAAACACAATAGGATTGATAATAAGATACAAGTTCTGAAAACTAATTTTTTTAAAGGGTAGCCGGCAGATGATACTTCTTTTCCCAGTGGCAGTCTGACTGCTGATGACAAATTTCTTGTAAAAATTTCAAGAATCTAACTGCAATGTCACTGGTCTCATATTCTCCATGAGCAGCAAAAACTAATTTCATGAGAACACGGTGTTCCCATTTTTCCTCCAGTGCTGCCCTAGCACACTTGAATTTCTAAAGTTATTCTAAGAGTTTCTTCTCAGAAGTACAGACTCACTATAAGACCCCCAGAACTTAAGATGTTTTTACTTGTTTTATTTTTCATTTAAATATGCAAAACAGATGCAGATGTCTGCTTGCGTTTTTCAACCATCTGCTTTAATAACTAGCTACAGGATGGACCCTATACTGACCTTGTTTTCCAGTCTCCGAATATACAAGTAAAGCTGTTTAAAACATGACTTAAATTCAATGACTGATTTGCAAAAAATAGGTCTGGAGTCTGGAAGCACATTATTAGTTTTACACACTGTCTGCTCAGAGGGAATGTCTCCTTTTTTACACTGACATACCTGACAATGAGTGAACAGTAACATCAAAGTTTATAAAGTCGTTATTTCTTTATTCACCAAGTTGTCTTTTGTTTTAAGAGGCAGTTGACAAAGACATACACTTTTTTGAAGACAACCTAAGAATCACTAGAAGATTACTTGCCAGCTAATGCAATGTATATTTATATCTATAAAGAAAAGTTTTCCTGCATGCCAGTGTTGTTAAACCCTACAATTTTTTATCACAACGCTATATAACATTGGGTATTTTCTTTGATGCTCTGGCTTGTGAGACCAAGATATTAAATGAATTTTTCAGGAATAAGAGAACTCTTTAGTCCCTCAGGAACATGTTGCAAGCTTCCCTATTTTATCATTTGAATATCTGATCAGGAAAGCTTGG
The DNA here is from genome assembly GCA_013397295.1 of Polioptila caerulea. NCBI lineage: Eukaryota > Metazoa > Chordata > Aves > Passeriformes > Certhiidae > Polioptila > Polioptila caerulea. The sequence continues at coordinate 356,598 of VYXF01003112.1, read as the reverse complement.
TAACACCATGTCTCTTCACATTTCCAGAGACTCCAGAAGAACAACACTCCTATGAATGTTATGAAAGACTTTGTGACGTATTTTATCACCACTCATCAGAGACTCAGGTTAAGGAATTCAAATCACTGACAGAAATGAGCTTTCCAAGCACCACTTCTTGCAGACAGAAGTGGGCTTGTTCTGGCCCGGGGCAGAGCCCAGTGCAATCCAGCAGAGCCTAGTGAAGGGCGAAACGGGTTGGGATGGCAGCACCAGATGGGTTGATTCTACCTGATGCCAGCGGTGGGGATTTTGCATCAACAGAATTTGCAGGATCCATTTAAAGAAAAGACAGTTGCTGCCTGTTCTTGTAAACAAAAAGTCTGTGGCCCGCCCTGCCCTTCAGAAGTATCTTGCACCTTACAGTGCCATCAGGACTCCTTGAATATTCAGCACTTCTGAAAGTCATGACACCTCCCTTAAGCCTCTATAAATGCAAATTTAGCTAAACCATAAAACCAAACCCCTGGAGAAAATAAAACTTTATTTGTAAGAGATGAAGAATTATCAAATACATCCCAGGAAGACATTCCCTTCAACATTAACCATTACTATTAAGCAAAATAAGAAAACCTACAGCTCCTTAGTATTTCCAATAAGAATACAGAGCAAGCAGTTATTAGTGAACCTCTTCACATCCCTACATAGAAAAAAATACCTTTCTGTGTTTTGAAAAAACTGGACAATATTTTTAGTGATCAGCACCAAGCCATGATCACTGAATAGATCGGAATGAAAATAACTGTAGGCACAATGCCTTCCCTGTGTGCCCAGTTTTCCCATGTACAGGTAGAAAATAGGTCTCAGATAATTAAATAACATTCAAGAAAAATTACTTTGTCACATTTCCATTTTACTTCACAAAGTCTAGATCAGTCCTCATACACTGAATATTAATGCACTACCAAGAAATAAAAAGCTCATCCTATGTAACATACACACCCACAATTCAACACCTTTCACAAATTTTAATGTCTTCAGATTTTCATAACCTCAATGCAATTTATTCCTAATACCAATTTCCAAATTTGAAACTTTCTCACGGGAAGACACAAAGGTAAACAGCACTTGCTTCCATCTGATCTCTGCAAATGCACCGCCGAGCCTGATGGCTGCCACACACTCAGCGATACTTACCCGGACTGACGAAAGGTTACAAATGGATCTACCCTCTCAGGTGCTATTGGATACTGCTAGACCGGCAGCCCTTTAATTCTTAGTCTTGAAATTAGCCTCATGAAGTTAACTGTGGGAAGCCAGAGTCATTACTGTATGGAATGTTCATGGAAATTACTGTGTTACCAAGGTGGCTGATGGTAACCTCAAATTACCCTTTTTATTTTGTTGCCTGTTTCCAGCAAAGAGCCAGAGTAGTAACATCGTGTTTTTTTCATTCAATCTGCGTACAGAACACCACCAGGAGATCTTTAGCTGAACATCAGACAAATACACAGTGTCCAAATCTCTATATACCATCAGAACACTGGAATGGGGATGCTGGCCATTATGACCAGTTCACCTACCCTGCTAGCCCATCTTTAGCAACAAGCGTGAACAAACTTCCAGAAAAGAGCCAAGAACAGAAGCATTACTGAATACTTGTAGCATTTCACAAATTTAAACTGTCTTATGGCTTTGTACCATTTTCTACATATTTTTCTGAATATACAAATTTAGTGCTTTAGCTACCTCATCTCTGTTTAAAAAGGTGGATAAAGAAAGGAAGAAAGGAAAAATCTGTAACTAATTAAAAATTCTAAACCTCGAAATGACCCAGTCGGGGTGTTCTTTTCAGCACTTTAATGCTATGCTTCTGGTACTTCTGTAAGTCACATGGCTAGCAGGCAAACAGCACGTTTCTCCTTGGAGGTATGGAAATCTCTGTCTCTGCATACTGCAGAGCACTGATGCTTGATAGGGAGCAGTGAGTGAGCAGATACAAATCACCCGGGGTCCAGCCATCTGCCTCTCACCCTACCACATCAGAGGAACTCAGCTTTAAACCTACTTCCTGCCTCAGCAAAAAAATGTGATTTACCCTTGGCAAATGTACATCCAGGTGGGATATTCTTCATTTGCTGAGTAAAAACTCAACCTTCCTATCCCAGACTGGGCTGTTTGTTTGTTTGTTTGGTGTTTTTTCTCCTTGTAAGAAAATGCCATCTGCCTAAAGCTGTTCAAAAAGGCTGTGCCAGTCAAAAGTATTCTAGAAGAAGAACTAGGAAGTACATGTAAGGTAGTCGAAAGTGTGTAATAAATGCTACTTAACTTCTGACTGTCATTCATTATGGATGTCACTGAGCACATGTGGCGTACAGAAAAACATTTAAAAAGGCCCTTGCCACATGACTTGTTTTATTAAATTCTTCTGAATTGTAAGTGTGGTCTGGGTTAAGCTTTACTTTTTTCTTCCCCCCCCCCCCCCCCTTTATTTTTTTCTTAATTCTATTGCATTATCTGACTTCGAAGGAACAATACAGTATTTCACAAACGTTATTTCAATGTTGATAAAACAGAATACTAACTCAGCATTTGCTTACCATATCTTTTCCATCAAGACCACCCTGAAATCCTAAACAAGTCAGAAGGGCCATACTGAGAATAAATATCAAAGACACTGCCAAATATGTCTATCCATTTAATTAGCAGACCAGCTCATTAGCAGAAGAGCTGCATAGGAGAGTTTGCCTGCAGCCCTTGCTGACATCAAGGACTGCAGAGAAGTAGGTTGCAGTCACATATCCAGAAAGTCAGCCAGTGCTGGCAGCATCAGCAGTACATGGCAGAGCTGGGCACAGGGATGGCTGTCCTCTAATGCAGGTGTAACCCTGCAGCACATTGTGATGAGAAGTGAGATTTGGCATCTTTGGGGGGGGCACCCAAACAATGGCTTCACGAGCACAGAACACAGGCAGCAGAGCACATCCCTGTTCCACCAGCTGGGAACATTTTCTGGATCCAGGAGGGATGGGTGGGAAAGACAGCCCTTGTCTACAGCGTGCGGACGCTGTCTTCTCCCACAGAGCACCACACGGTGCATAAATCAACACAGTCACGAGTGGTAAACAAACACTACCATCAGAAAACATATGCAATACCCGTGTGTGTAGGAGGGGATGACTGTCTGCACCTAGTCTGCATGGTGAAAGGGAATAGCTCACAACGCAGCCTCGGCAGCCTGCTTCTGGGTCAAGCAGCCTGTCACTGAGCAGCACCACTTATTACTTGGTTAGATTTTAGTACTTGCTCGGCACAAAGCAGCTAATACTCACAGAGTGCTCCAGGAACTGTAAAGACTATTTGTCTGATCTAAAGGCAGTTCATTGCAGCCTCTCCAAGAAGGAGAGTGTCCACATTATTATTGCTGGGTTGCTGTCAAGGATATCTTAGCTTAAAATACCAACAAAATCTTCATTTAAAATAATTTGAGGATTTCTTCAATCCTTTTCTATTGAGAAAATAAAATTTGGGGGACTTATATAGTCACAGCTGTTACTAATCAAATTTATTTAAGAGAGTAATGTGAAACAGCATGTTTGTGCAAGTTCATAATCACAGCAGAATTAAATCATTTTTACAGAGCATTTATTTGAAACATTCTGTACACAAACTTTGAATATGGCAGAGAATATTTCCCTTGCAGTCTAGGTTTGATTTCATTCCTGGAAACCACTATAAAATCCTGCTCATTTGCAGTAGGGTTCTTTATTTATGCTCAGTTTTAGTTTTAAGACCTGTGACAAACACCAGATTGCTCACGTTCGTCACGACACAGGCAGAGTCACTAAACATCCTGCCCTGCCTCCTGGTACTACCCTTCCAGCATAACACACTCCTGGCTCAGTCTGGAGCGGCCTGCTCAGCAGGTTTCCCCTCTGTAGGCATCCAGGTCTGGAGCAGGAAAAGGGGCTTTGAACTGCACATGGCTCCTGGCACATCTGCAGTTACAGCCAGTGTCACAGTTACTTCTTAAAATGACGATCCTTGCATCGATGTTACTCTTCCCGCACTGCAAAGATCAGCCCTGTACTGGTTATCTGTACAAAGGCAAGTCCTGCTCATCTTGGCAAGAATTTTAGATCCAGCAGAGACCTGGAGGCTTTCAGACCTGGCTCTGCTTCCAGAGTCACCAGCTTCTTCCTTTCCCTTCCTCACCCATAAATCCTCTCTTTTAAAAGACACATGCTGCTATTTTTTTTTTTTTTTAAAGGTATAATATACCAAAATCTAACTTTTAGGGTTTTTAACAACTGTGTTCACTAGCCTTTTTCTTCTCCAACAAGTCTACCAACTGTTTTCCTGAACAGTGCCAGGTGCAGGGATTTTTTTAAAGGAGGCTTTACTAGTTCAGTGGAAACTGGCCAAAAGCCATGAACTTGTTCCAGGCAGCTGACCCGCCAGCTGCAAAGGGTGATGCCAATGCCCTTTCCTCATGGCTGAAACATGTCAACTCACCACAGGCCTGGCAAGAAGATCACATAGCCCATTAGCAACTTCCCTTGAAACATACAAATTGTCGAGACTCCTTCCATCTTTTTGCCCAAGCCTTAGTACAACTAAATTGCTTACTGTCCTTGTTTTTAATGTCTCTTATCTCTGCATTCCTATGTGTCAACCTTTTCCCCCCCACAGAAAAAAAACACTTCTCCAAGCCAACCTCTCAAAGTCCTTGGCAAAGATGGAAACCTTCTTTACTGATAACTTGTGAGAGAAGTTGGAGTCTCGTGCAACTTCTGAGGGCAAGGAGAAACGTGTGGGGATGGAGAAGAATCACATCCAGACTTTTTCATCCCCAATCTACCAAATTCTATGTGAAGGGTAGAGAAATCAGGCAGGGAGACAAATGATGCCACTTTATCTCCCATGTGCCATCTGTTTTTTCCACTCCAAGCTTCCTATACACTTTAGATAGTGACAGCTCATCAGAAAGGAATCATCCCACGGCATACTGCTGTTTTGTAAGGCAGAGAGCATTTTCACCCTGCCCTCCTCTCCTCTGTTTTGGCACTTCAGCTATCCCTCTGTACTAGTCTGACTATATACCTACACCTGTTTCCTTAATCCATCTCTTTCAAGATATCTTCCACTTCTCAGCCTTGACCTTACAGCTACTTTCTTTGCCTCCTATAATAATTTTTTCCTTTAAAGTTACTCAAACATATCTGTGTTTGTCCCACCACTTGTGGGAGAAGCTGGGAGCTACCAAGAGCAATATTTGCATCCACAGTTGCATACACTCATAATTTCAAGGTTTTTGGGTTTCTTGTTGACTTAGTCTTTATGTTATTTTTCAAAGATAATATTTTTGAGAGATTACACATAACAAAAGCACAGATATGACTCCATAAATTTAACTTCAACTTAATTCACTGGAAGCATTTGTCAGAAACAACTTTCTTGTTATTAAAAT
>VYXF01003112.1:312943-329179 GCA_013397295.1 Polioptila caerulea | reverse complement strand
GCCAGGATAAAATGGATGAGTCTGGATGTTGGCTCCAGCTGAGAAGATTTGTGAGTGTGCAGCGGGCAAGAAGGAGGGAAACAAGAGAGCAGTGGTGGGGGAAGGAGATACGTAGAAAGAAGACCAAGGAGAATGGAAAGCAAATATTCTAATCTTTATGTGCAGCAAAAGATTAGCAAGATAAAATTAAGCAATTAAAGAAGAGTGGGATTGGTTAGACCTTGACAATTGAGCAGTTGATCAAAAATTATCATATATATATATGATAATATATCATATATAATATTATAATTATAATATTATATATGATATATTATCATATATATATATGATAATATATCATATATAATATTATAATTATAATATTATATATGATATATTATCATATATATATATGATAATATATCATATATAATATTATAATTATAATATTTTTAGTCAAGTTTTATCTTTCAGTCCTGAAAGATTAGTGAATTAAAAGATCAAGAAATGAGAAACTGAGTAGCACTAGCTCTTTCCACTTGCTTTTAAACAATATGAATATTTTTACATACTAAAGGAGGAATTGATGTCAAGAGCATTATGGCCTGCTAAGATACAGAAGAGTGACTGAAAATGTGTTGAAAGACACAACACAGTCTTTGGGAAGAGGCTGTGTCCTGCTTTTGGCAAAGCAGTTTTCATCAGTGTCAGTCACCTCTTAACACAGCCTGATGAGTTATTTGGACCCAATTCTGTGTGGAAAGAGTGACACAGGATAACCAGGAAATAACAGTGCTCCGGGACACGGGACACGGGATCAGTCTAGAAAGGCAGCAGCTTGACAATCATCATCTCTGATGGGTGTACTGGATGGAGTTTGGCTCCTCTTGGCTCACAGCTGTGAGCAAGGTGAAATGAGCAGGTGAAAGGAAACATGTCTTTCACATCCTCCCTGTGCACCTTCCCTCACCAAAGCTGGCTTAATGTCCCTGGTCTCTCATAGAGAAGAGCAGAAATTCATTTGTCTCATATGGAAAACATGGAATGAGCCATAAGTTTGTAGCACAGTGTGGTTTTTATGAGTTACAGTGGGGAGTTGATGGGGTCTCCTGAGTGATTTCTGAGAATGCTGTCTGGCAAAGATATTATTCAGGAATAAGAGCAGAAATATGTATTTTCCTTTGTCTCCTTGACTGTGATCCCTTTTCCTAAGAGGTGTTTCTAGCTCTAGTTCCATTAACTGGTGTGGAAAGGACTCTCTTTTGGCTTTTTCCTGTATTACATTAGGTGGAGGAAAGTAGTAATAAAGAATTCTGGAGACATATATTTGGTAGTCTGGATTTTTCCAGATAATTATCTTTACTCTGCCAATGGTGCTTGTATTCAAAAGAATTTGACTCAGTAAGAAGCTGCACTGAAGCACATGCAGGTAGGTGAGGAGTTAGACGTTTCTTACTGTGTGATAGCCTCTGGCCCATCTGAAGAGGATGATGAGAGGTGCCACCCCTCCCTTCCTCCCTCCTTCTAGGCTCCTGGTAGTCTGGAGTTTCCTGGTGATTGTTAGAGCTGAAAAGCATTTGCTAATGAAGCCTGCACTATTAACTGGGAACAAGGGAAGAGAGCAGAGACTTCCTGTGTTTGCTCATTCCTGGCAATCATTACCTAGCTGCTGCTCCCAGCTGTGACTCTCCCAGGTAAATCACAGTCTCGGCATTCCAGTCCTGCCTAACTGAGTTTCAGTCACTCTGCGGCCCTGATACTAGTGCAACAAAATTGAGAGGAAGTGAGTGAAAGCCATTTGGAAGATTAGTCACTGTTTCAACATAAAGGACAAGAGACCACGCAGAAACTGGCTGCTGGGAGAAGTCTATTTCATTCACCGTGAAAAGAGGGTTTCCACTGTTTGAAGATGCATATTTGATTTCTGACTCAAACCGTTGTCCTTCCTGTAAACCACCATACCAAACTTCTTACCAGTCTTTTAGAGTGTACTTACCAGTGCATGTGTGGATGTTTAGTAGATGAAGAAGAATACCTCATAGCTGGAGAAGTGCAAGACTATGCATGAAGAAGAAGAAATGTGGAGGAAAACATCAGCTTGCATGCAATGAACCACAGGCATCCTCATTTATGTGCCATCAGTAATGAAACTCCCACTAGCTGAAAAACAAATTAACATGTTATTGCCCAGGGTATCATTTATAGCAATATTCTTGATGACTAACTCTGTATTTGATCTGTTCTGAAGACAACATTGTTCCTCACTTTTGGCAAGAACTTCCTTTGGATGTTTCTTGGATAGTACTTTCAGCCCTGTGTGGAATATGCATTACTGTTCACAGAAAATCAGCTGAAAACATATGTGTATTTTAATATCTACTTGTACACTATGTCAAAGACACAAATAAAACTTGATGTTAGAGTATTAAATTTTTACTTGGGCCTGTGTTCAATTGAAATCTTTAAGTTGGGTGTTCAGTTAAATAAAAATCAAAGTATATTTGTAAACGTGCTGTGTTTGATGTGGGCTAAAGTGTTTGGGGAAAAGAATTGGACTTAGAGAAGTCTCTGGGAGTTTTGTCACTGACTTTCATGGGACCTGAACACTCAAAAAAAGACTAAATCAATAACATTAACCAGTTAATAACCATCCTCCTAACTCTGTGAAAACAGAAATCTAGGAAAACCATAAATGTAAAATAGAATAAAAAAGAACCCTAGGCATTTAACTGTAAAGTCTGGTTCAAGTCTTGGTCTCACTTGAATCAGTGGCCAAAATGTAGCTGACTTCAGTGTAGTGAGACAGCAATTTTCAAGCTCAAATCCCAATTTTGATGTTGTCTTTGTGTCTGTCAGATAAGACATATAAAACCCACCTTTTCCCACAATCTACTTCATGCTAATTGAATGAATTCATCATTCATGCCTCTTGGGAACTGTATTCAAAGTGACTTTACCTGTACTAATTGCTGTCAGGCCAGTGTCTGACACCAACAGGTAGTTGCAGGTTTTGTTCGTTTGTTTGTGGGTTTTTTGCTTGTTTGTTTGGTTCGGTTTTGCTTGGCATTTATGTGGTTCTTTTTTGGTTGGGCCTATCCAGAATTTAGAAGTGGACAAGACTACTGCAGAAAGTACTTCTTCGTTATCCTTAAATTTTCCATCAGAGTTATAAAAGCTTGTAAGTAGAGGGCTTGTAATGAGAACTCTACAGTGACCCTAGTCATGGTGGCAGATTATAATATGCATGTTGCTAAGAGGTCTGGTTAATGAATGTCAGTAGGACTAGAAAATGATGAGTGTACTTTTTAAGGCTGCCATGCTGTGATAGATTTTTATCACTAAGAACAATGAAAGGTGAACTGTAATCTATGGTCACTGCCTCTTTCTTTCCTCCAGAAACCAGCACCGGCTCTTATTAATTAAATTGAATACAGAACAATATAAATCTCTCAGTGCTTATTCCGCTCATTTCATACATACTAATGAGGATGAGCTTCTGGAACTGGTGGTTGGGATCATTTATTCAGTGGTGGGAAAAATAACATCAGGATTCAGACCCCCTGCTGACTTTGCACACTGTTGTGCTAGATTTATATTGGCCTACTAATAAGTAACTGAATACATTAAATGAGACCATCGTCACTGCCAGAGTTACAAGGGACTCCTTGTTTTTCTTCCTTGTGTATTCTTTGGTGAGGAGATTAGGGGAGATGGGCCCATTATGTAAGTCTCTCCTCTTGGTATTTCATCCACCAGTTCAAAGCCCTCTTTTCCAAACAGAAACCATGCCAAAGCTCTCATCAATCATTAAAAGTCCCAGCAGTTACAAACTCACTGATTTTGATGTGAAGTGCAACAGTCCTGCTTTTTCTTTTTCACATAAGAAAGTGAATCACACTATGCCTAACAGTTCAAACTCTACATTGCACAGTATGCATGATTAGTGAAGAGAGAAAATACAAGACATTCAGCAGCCAAAGAAATGTCTCTTTAGAGCTCCTCTTTGGGAAGAAATATAATGAAACAAGCACGCTGGGTATTCCAGTGCTGCATATGTAGCTGAAAAAAAAAAAAAAAGAAAAAGAAAAAAATAATTTAAAAAATCAAAATCTGGGTGAGCCCTAGATATCCACATCTAGTTTTTAACCAATAGACACAAATTCTCAGCCTTCTAAATGTAGCATGGGAAAATAATATGTGCTGTGCTGCCAAACAAGAGTTTTCGTTACAAACTTAAAATACAGCACTATGACCATGCTCTATAGGAAATGCCCTGTGTTCTCTTGATGAAGTTTGATAGGGAAGCATTGAAAAAAGTACCATATGGCAACTGACATAAATGAAGAATTTTAAAAATCTGTGGCTACTGTATTTATTATGTCCATCAGTTGTTGGAAGACAGGCAAATCTTACCAGATATTTAGATCAGTAGATTGATAACTTCTATAGATGAGTTTACAGTGTGACTTAGAAAACTCAATTAACCTTATTAGCTTAGCTTGTGTAACTACACAGGTAATTAATTAAGGGTGGCCACTTCTTTGAAAAGGCCCATCTAAGCTTTGTGGCTGTACGCAAGAATGGGAGGCACTTTTAATATATTTTGCAAGCAAATTAACAGGAAGAAGACAACAATTTCTGAAGAAGAGTTAATATATTGGATGCAGATTGGTGCAAGTGGGACTTCTATGTAACCATTATCCCCAAACCAGCTAAACAATTCACTATTTTTGTATGAGGGGAAGAGAGGGTTCCAGTACACAACTGATGGCATTTAAGTTATGTAACTGGAATACCATGACTGAATTACTGTAGGGGCAAATGAAGTAATAAAAAAATATAGTGGAGACTAAATACAGTCTTTTCCTTATTTGCATTTTTGTGGCAATATATAGGTGAAACTCTGTAAAATATTTTAATATATGTTCCAATTGACATTTCAGTCAATTTCATATCACCCTCTGAAAATAATATTTTCCATTTTGTCATGGTTCTTGGTTGCTATGTTTTCCACAGGTCTTGTAGATGTCCTATTTTGTGAATGGAGCTACTCTTGCCTTCGAAGCTGTAATTTGTCTTGGAAGCATTATCTGGGAAGCATGCTTTAGTTGTTAGATCTTGAATCTAGGTGGGGCATGTTAGTTACCTCTGAACATGCTAAATCACAAATAGTATCTTCTATGTCAGGAACTCAAGTTTTACGTTATAACTTTTTTTTTTTTTTCTAGAGAGATGACATTCTGTGGAACTGAACATTTCAACAACAGCACTGTGATTTATTTAGAACATATAGCCTGTCTAATGCTAGTGTCTGAAAATAGTAACTATGAAGTAAACCAGCATTTGGAAGAATTTGATTAAATATAGAGAGCAGTCAAAATAATTTTGCTATAGTGATAGGAGAAAGGTGTATAGATTTTACACAGACTGGGTCTTAGCTCATTGAATTTACCTCTGTTATCAGATTTTAAAAAAATCTTGATTTTTTTCCCATTTGTTTATTGCTATGTCTTAGAATAATTGGTTTTATGTGTGTTTAACAACATAGAAGAGACACTTGGTAACAAATGACTAGTCAAACCCATAACCTCTTTGTTTTGGCTTCAGTAGCTGCAGGACAGTCTCTGTAACACATCAGTTATATGCTCATAAGAAAAGAAATAAAATTTCAATAAACCCCTGTGACTTACAGTCTGTTTGCTAAATATGGACATAGAGCCCAAAGTTCCTTCAGTTTGTCAATCCTTTGTAGTCTCAAGGGTCAAGTGCCCTATGTATTTACTGGAAATATCTCTGAGTGCCTTCCCAAAGTTTGGGCAGAAAGAAAGAGTTGGCTGTATGGATGAGGTAGAGATGGAAGTTGCTATGGTAAGTCTCTAAGAAGTTATTGGAGCCTGACGATCTTCTCTGGATGATATCCAACCCTGGGATGCAAATTTTCCTGGCTGCAGTTTACAGCATTCAGAGTCTAAAATTATGGCAGATACATAGTGCTTTAAGCTACTTCCCACTCAAATGTCGGATTCCCGGACTTCTGGACCGTATCTAAGATTACACCATTGCTGGCTGAAGATTACCATCCATTCTGTTTAAAGAGTTTTCCTTAAAACTACGTGTTATCATTAACCACTTATGCTTCCAAATCTTCTACATCTATGCACTATTTACCTTTTGCAAGTGTATTGAAGAAAAATGATGTGTAGGGATTTGCTCAGTAAAATATCTTGTATGAATAGTACAGAGTGCCCAGAGGATAGTTAGGTGGAGACAGATGCTGAAAGGGGTGCTGGTATCTAGCATGTACTTAGGATACTGTATCCACATTGTAGCCTCTCTTTGTGACTCTTTTTCTAAAGCAAGGGACTTAAGAAGCCACGGTTATACTGACTATTACCAGTTATATCTGTATTGTTTAAATGGGGATTTAAGTCACAATGTTTTCTTGAACAAATCACACTTGAGAGGGGTCACACATAAAGAAATTATCATCAAAATTCTGGAATTCTGTAGTCTAGATCAGGAGCACAATAAAACAAGGACTGAATAGGGAAGTCAGGCCCAGACCCAATGCAAGTTTCCATAAGAGAATAAATCTATTCAGATAAACAGCTTCGATCAATTTCTGAAACTCAAATATGTTGTAATCGTTATGTGGCCAATTTTTATATGGATTTGAATCCATTAAATTCCTTGGCATTATTCCTTTTTTCCACTTCTAGTGATGCACATTATTTTATTAGTGTCTCTTATTGAAGAAATGCTCAATTCTGTCTGCCTCCTTCTATTTTATCTATGTACAAATACTCTATGATATCCAGGAGATGTGTTCTTTTCTGTGTTTGGTAAAAATTCTTAATGCGTTGCAGTGTGGCTGAACTCGCCTGTTTATTCAAGCAGTGCACAAATGTCATTTGGCTGGTATACATCTCCCCTTTGACAGCTGATTTCTGCCCTCTCAACACTCATACACCCCCTTGAAGGATGAAAGGCAGCTCTTCTCATGGCCCTCATTTCATTTGTCCTTTCACCAGGGAGCAGAAAGAACACACCTGAGTGAATGGTCAACAGGCCTCACAGGGGGTGAGGAGTTTAATCTGCATGATGTGGATGTGTTGTTTGCAGAAGCCCTAAGAGCTGGCAGGCGGGGACTGTTCCTAACTCAGGTCGTTTGGATATGACCACAAAGTAAGCATGCTGGACTTATCTCCAGAAAATTTTAGCTGCAGGTAGTAGCAAAACACTGTCAAAATTTCAAAGGATTTAGCAATGTTTCTGAAGGAAGGGCCTTGTTAAATCAAACATTCCAATCTAGCTCTAGAGGCATTTCTGTCCCAGGTCTGCAATGTTTGGTTACATTTCTATTGTTTGATGTAGAGTCTTAGATCTTCAATTAATATGCAATTCAGTGTTCACTGAGACAATGGCAGGATCTACTCAGCATTCTGGCAGCCTGTGAAACAGATAAACTCTAACCTTTGCCAAATACAAAGGATGATAAAAGCAGAAGTCACTTTTTTTCAGCTGAATTAAAATACACTGCCAATGTCTTTGTAGTCCTCATCTTTTTTCCTGCTTTATTGTGGTAACCTTCAGTTGGCATTGTATGGCACCTATAAAATACGTACTGCAGAATTTAAATTAAATAGAGTTGCAGCAGCAAGCAGAAAACCAGAGACACTGAGTTTGCTCTTAAACAGTTCTCATCCATTAGATTCAAAGTGTAATGTATGTTGATAGATTACTCTACACTGTCCCTGGAAATAGGCAAGGAGTCCAATGCCATAGCAATTTACCTTAACATACCATTAAGTTCAATGGGGCAGGATTTCACTGAGGTTGTTAAATGGGAGTAGGTTGAGATAGCATCATGAAGAGCTTTTCATATGCCTATCTCAGGGTTGAGATATTGAAAAAATCAAGTACAAAAAGTGTATGAAAATGTATATTCCCCTTAAATTATTTGAAAATTAAGAGATAGCTGTTTTCTGCAAAGAAGACAAAATTTAAGGTTATTTTTTAGATGGGAGTCAGTAGACATAGGCAGAAAAAAAAACACACCCAAAAGCAAAACCAAAGACCTAAAATATGTTTGAGAATTGTAGGTTTGCATCTTATGAAAGCCTCTGTGAGTGATTTGACAGTTCGTGACTATATCTCAGGGTTGAGATATAGTCCTGTGTAAAACAGGACAGCATAGTTATGATTACTTTTCTCTCTTTTTACCAGACTTGGGGAAAAAAAAAGAAGTTCCCATGACATGCTATTTTTAGTCACTCACAAAGTCACTGCAGTTCTACATTTCTCCTGCTTTGTGCAGGTGTTTTGTCTCTGAAATATTTTCAGAAAGAACAAGTGAAAGACCCCCATGTGCCTGTTCAAATGGTGCTTATCTGCCTTAGACAAATCAAGTGTCAGGGCTTTGCCAACCTGACATGTCTATATTGAAATGTATTAAAGTGAGAATCACAGAAACAGCTCCCCTAGAAGATTGAAGAGGGCGATAATCCCAGTGAGCTGCAGAAAACTGACTTTGGAGGCCTGGGGTTGGCACTAGGTGATGGATGGAGTACTTAAAAAGTCAAGTGATTAACCACAGTCATTTGAGACTGTGCATCCCAAGGATAACACAGTGTGTGTTACAGCCAGGGTCTGTAAGAAGGTCTGGAGGCTCAGTGGTGAAGAGAGGAAAACTTCATATGCTGTGCTTCAAATTGACTGGGGTGTGCTGTTGTTGGGAGGGTTTTTAGTGTTGGTGTCATTGCAGTGGCAGCTTCATTCATCTTCCAGTCTGGGGCCTGGTCTGCTTGATGGCTGAGACAAGGTGTGGGCTGACTCCTCTCCTGTCTCTGAGGAGACCCAGAGCTTGGAGTGCCCAGGGGAGTGCTGTTGCCTCAGACATGTGGCTGGGCCTGTGAGGCAGAGTTGTTTCCAAACCTTGTTTTTGACACTATTCTGCTGCACCTGACCGAATTGAAGCGACTGCACCGAGACTGCAGTAAGGCTGACAAGATATGAACAGGGAGATGGATCACATCGTTGACAGAAGCAGTGTGCTGCAAGAGATGCCATGTGAAATTCTCATCTGGGGGATGGGAGAGGTGATCTCGTGTGGGCACCAATCTCACCAACTGATGAAATGAAAAGGGCATAGCTACTCCTGATATTTCTTACTTGGTTTTTTTGAAGCCTACTTCAAAGATTACCTGTTTAGCTTTAGATTTTGGGTTTTTTTTTTTAAGGAAAAAATTATTTAACAAGTTTATAATTAGTTTCAGTACCATGAAATAAGGGCTATGGCTTAAATAAATGGGCTCTTAACTGGTTTCAAGGGAAAAAAATATATCTGGACACGGCTCTGTTATTGTCTACTTCCTGTTAGGTGATCACATCAGAAATAATGTTACATGGAAATATTTTAAAATATATAGCTTATATGAAGTCATACGAAAAAAAATATGTTGAGATTATTTTTAGTCCTAATATGTGTGTTAAAATGTTACTGTATCACTAGTGATCTTACAGAAGTACTAACAGTAAGGGGGGGTGAAGTTCACATCAAGTATCCATGATTAGAGATGGTATCAGTTAAATCACTTGCCATTTAATTCTGTTCACCTTTCCTCTGTTGATTTGCTGCTTTAATTTCCTACATTTTATTTCTCCAGTGATTTTAAATTCACTCTACAACTTAAGGACTTAAGTTACCTCTACAACTTAAAGAAAAGGGCTGGATTGTCATGTTTTTGAGTGAGTTTGCTGACCAGAAGAATTTCTTAAGATGTTCACAGAAAATCCAGTGGCACAGTACATTTTGTTTAAGTGTTTGTCATTAAAGTTTGGAGTGCACAGTAGAACTTGAAAAGAGTTTGGAAGACTGATTCAAGTAGTAACATTATTTTACACATGAGTGCATCAAGAAAGAGCATAGCAGGTGATAAGAAAAAATTGCAACCATGGAAAAACTATCAATTCACATTTTCATCTCTTTTTAATTAACTTGACTTCTTTTTGTCTCTGTCACTCACACATAGCTAGTAAGCCATACCTTGGGTCCTTCTGCTTTGATTAATAGAATGATGAATTAATTTGTAGCGGTTGATTTTGCTTATATAGTAATTATAACACTGAAAATCGAGAAAAAACCCAAAAACTGGTTGACTGATATGAACATATTTGACATCCACTGAGTATCTTGGTCTGCTTGGTTTGCAGTGTCTGAAATTAGTTACTGAGCACTATCTTTTCACTTTCTTAAGAAATCTATATAATAAAGCTGTGAAGTTTCCTGTATAAAGCATAAATCATAGAACTAGCACAAATCCTCCAATCCAACATCATGCATTTTCACTGATGCTGACAATTTCTGGCACAAGCCTGTGTACTCAAGACGCTCTAAATCCCTGCACAGCACAACACAGCAAGGCACAGCACATTACTGCTTGGAGCAGCTTTAGCTGTTGTTCTGGTGATTTAAACGATTAATTGCTAGTGGGACAGGCTTGACATATCCTCACAGGCAAAAATTTCCTTCCCCCTCACAGTCCCCTTGCTCTGTTGACTGTTTTTTTTCACACCTACCCAGTACTACTGCAAAGTTTGCCTTCTCCTTCAGGCTTGTGGGAGTGATGTGAGCAGCACAAGCAGCCACAGCAGCAGCCACAGACAGAACCACATCAAAACTGACACCACAGCCAATGGTTTTCGCAGCAATGCCTTGAAGCTGCATTTTCTTTTACTCCAGTGGAGCTTCTCAGAGCTGTCTAATAAGTTTCTCTTTTCCCCTTTCAACCACTGCTTCTCCTGCCCTTTGAATGACCACTGTCTTCTTTTTTTCCCCTCTGCTCTCCCACTCATTCTCTCTCCTTTGCTCTCTCTTTCTCCTGATGTATTTCCACATGTGTGAATACACAATTTTCCATTACAACACCTCTTATCCACCTTTCTCTGATGGTGTATTATTGCTGCTGCTATCCTTTAACCTGACGGCAGCCATAGGGATTAAAGGAAAGGCATTCCATTTTATAAGAAATGTGTTAAATATTTCCTTATTAGTCCAGCACTTCTCCCAGCAGTGCCCTACACTTGGTGGGAAACACACAAGAAATTGGTGACTGATGCCATATATTTGTGTATATGTTTTATATAGAGGCAATTACAGAATTAAAAGAGCTTTCCTTTGTATCTAGACACATATGTAGATTGATGCTTCAGAGTATGAACTTTTACTACATGACAAAAGATGAAGTGCTTAAAGACTGCAAAATGGGTGGAATTATACACCAAAAGAAATAAAAATAAGTTTCCTTCAACAGGTTCACTATCCTTCTGTTTTCTGAATAAAGAAGTGCAGGGTTATTCACCTGTCTGTGTTTTCAGGTTATAACATTAAATTATTGTTCATCATTTCTGTCTGACACAATTCCCTGCTTTGCAGCATTTGGTTCTTCCCGTGAGTCAGTGAGTAAAATGAACTGACTCAGTTTGACAGACCCTTGCCAAAAAAAAAAAAGCTGCTTTTGCCATGATGTCCCATTCTTTCTTGCTACCCAGTGTGGATATACGATGTACTTTATGTGTCTGTCTAATGGATACTTTGCACAACCTGGAGCAATTTTCAAAAGGCTCTTTGTTTGTGTGTTGTAGAGGGATGCTGTTACAGCAGGGGTTATAGTGATAAAGCTTGATATACTAGGAGTCCTTATCAGAGATTTTGTCATCATAAAAAAGTCTTAAAGAGAGAGTTACACTGTTATGGGATACTAATAATGACCGGGTGCTGGGGAAGTGTTTATGGAGGGTAAGCTAGAGCTGGGAAATTACTAAATAGATGCAGATTTTCAAAAGCTACATATCAGGAACTGGTTTTATAGACAATGGTACACCTATTATAAATCTTTTGAAACAGGAGCCTGTGAACAGATAATGCAAGTGTAGAAGGTGTTGAATAGGAGCTGTGAATAAACCTTGCACAAGGAGCTCCAATAATGAATATCTACTGAAGCTTAATCTTTGGTTTATGGATATTAGCTCTGAAAATTAATTATAGAGTCTCCTATTATGATCTTCTCTTCTCAGATCTAGAGTGTAATTTTGTCATGTTGTAGTTATTGACAAGGGCAATTGCCTGAAAGAGACAAACAGAATGGAGATTGTCTGCAACACAATGGATTATGAAGAGAGAAGGTACACATAAATGATATGTTTCTACATTTTGATTAAAAAAATTCATCCTAACAAGATAATCTAATATTTCAAGATCCAAAAATTAATAATCTATATGCTTGTCCTCAAGGCTTTAAATATGTCTTAAGAAATATCTGAAGTTTTAACTTCAGATATTATCTTCAAAAGTTGTATATTCATATTAAAAAGTCAATGTTTTTTCTCAGATACAGATATTTGGATATTTTGAGGACTAGAAAGACATACCATAAAAGAACTTGCTTTTATCTCTGAAGTGTCTTATGAGTGCTGAATTTTAATAATCACTATCACAACTTTAGTTTGCTGAATACCAATCATATGCGTTTCCCATTCTTTATACAGTTTTACTTAAAACATCATCAATCAGAATCTGAATGATTGGGGGGTTTTAGCTCCTTGAGCTAAGACCAAAAAATGGCATAGCTGTCAACTTTGAAAGGAAAAAAATGGGGGACAGGTGCTTGGGGGACGGGTGTGAACACAGGAGAGAGATGAAACAGCTCACCCAGAACTTAAAAAGTGTCCTGAAATTCTTTAAACTTATGCTGTGGCTTTCATGGGATGAGCACATGCAATAAGCTAAGGCACCTGGTCATAGTTCTAACCCCTTTATTTCAGTTCCCTCTGTTGAAAGTGCAGGAAATTCACAAATATTTGTGTAGAAATGGGAGACAGTAATGCTTTTGTGGCATGGAACTTGTCTCTCCCAGTCAAGTGGCACGAAGAGGCTGCTCCTGCTGCACTGCACATCCCAGTGTGAGCTGGCCTGACACAAGTTTTAGGTTGCACTGATGCAGCTATGCCAGCATAACTCTGATAAGGCCATCCCCCAGAGCCTGCCCAGGCTCCCATACAGATGTGGCCTTGCTGTTTTTGTTAGTCTGTGTTTGCTGATGACTTGGGAGGACAACACAGACACAGTCTTTGAAACAGAGACCTTCACAGAACACAGCCTGTTCAAGGATCCTCCCTATTTCTGGGCACAGCTCTGTTGCCAGCAAACCCTGGCTACATTCTCAGTGCATGCCTGCCTGTACAATAAAAAATCTATGTTGTAACAATTGTTTTAGATGATTACTGGAGAAACTGGGGAGAAAGACAATTTTTGGACCATTTGGAACTAGAAGAAATATAGATCTTAGAAGCCATTCTAAAGGATGGTCTTTAAGATGGTCTTGGATTCAGTGCTCTGCAGACCCCAGGCATAGTATCAGCAAATTTAATAAGGCAGGCAGTTTTTACAGTTAAGTAATCTCCTGATAAGAAAGGTCATAGTTACAGGGTTCACAATCCTTGAGTTTAAAAAGATTAGAAATCTAGTTCTCCTGACAGTTCCAGAAAGCATTCTCACTCTCTGCCTAACACCACAGATGGTCTTATCTCCATATAAGCCTTCCACTGATTCAGAGAGAGAGCTGAACAATGCCATGTGATTAGGAAGACTGTTTCAACAATGAAGAAGGAGAAAGGTATTCCCTCAAGAATTTTGGCAGGAGGCAGTTGCAAAAGGTCCAGGTATTTTGCAAGGAGTGTTGTGCTTCATGTAAAAGATCTAAAAATGTCAGTACTTCCATTTCTGTAAATCAACTCCATCTCCATAATGGCTATTTTTTTTTTTTCCAGGAGGGTGGTGTGGTGAGGAGGAATGTTTCCTTTCAAATTTGAGGAATGGGAAAATTTGCCTGATATTCTGTGAAACATAAGGGCAAAGTGATAGATATTCCTTTAGGAAAATAAATAGATTAGGTGCAACTGCCCAACACAATATATATTACCAATTAACAGCAGCATTAGACCATGCCAAACAAAATCATTAATCTCTCTTTAATTTGCAGCATTAGTTTGGTGTCCTTACTATTTAGAGACTGTGAAGCCCATACATTTCCAGACATACATTGTTTTGCAGTCCAATCCAATGCACATAAAATAAAATATAAATACAAACCACTTAGATCAATAGGCAAGGAGATTTCACTAAGAGAGAGCAAAACAGTGCATTATTTTTAGTAGCGTTTTTATAAAGCTAGCTGGCAAACCCGGTGTGATTTGCATACTACATCTGCAGTAGTGGAGCTAGTGACAGGAAATGACCAGGTGCTTGACAGTTTCTGTTGGCTGCATCAGGTTGTCTTCCTGTAGGATGCAGCTGTTCACGTATTCTTTAGTGAAAGCAGATGGAAAATTCATGTGGCTAATTGGTACTACTGACATGGGAGTCAAAGAAATGTTGTTACTTTTTTTTTTCACTTTGACTTCCTTTTCTTCATGCCGAGTATTAACATTCCAGATGGAGAACATTCAGTTATGTAGCATTTCAAACAGAAAATGTTTGTAAGTGGATGAAAAATGTCCATAAAATAAATAAAGGCTGCTGAAGCAAAGACACATGCTATCTATTTATTGAATTAGTAATAAAGTGCTTGTGGTATTCTTGAACAACTGTGGGAGCTCTGACCAAAGCATTCATTACTTTTGAGGATATAGCTGTTGGATGAAGGGAAAATAAAATTCCCAAACTGAGTTGTGAAGCAATGCTGCTTTGTAGATGCAGAGGTGCCTCTAGTAAAGCTTTGTGTAAATATGCATGATGAAGTATTTGCACAATTCTTTCTTGGTAGGACCCAAAGAGATTATTTTAATCTGCTGAGTTGAAAGTAAGACACATTGCTTGGTTATACTTTCTGAGAAAATATGAAGTTATAAAAAGTGAAACTTCATAAGTATATTGTATCTAGGACTAATTTATGATGTGTTCCTCAGCTTAATATGCAGGATTATTAAGAATAGTTCTAGAAATAAAATGATGTGACTTTTTTACCTTTCCATATGATTTAAATATACAAAAATATTAATACTTTTTGTTTTCTCAGAATACCTTGAATTTTGATTTCCTATAGATTCCTACAAGCAGAAACAGACATTTGTGGAAAGCTTGGGACCCAAAAAAGGTTGCTAATAACAATAAAAATAAAAGATTTTAGTATAAATGTTGCCTTAGATAAAAATGCTGGCTAATGATAGACATATGAGTTTTCCTTTCTTTAACCACTTGTAATGTCATCAGTTTTCATGCAAAAGTGAAATATTTCAGTGTACTAGTTGAGCTGATAAGACTGCCTTTTCTAAGGCCCCATTGGTTTCCTCCCAATTCAGTCAAAATAAAATTGAATAGAATTGAAACAGAAAAGAAAATCCTTAATTTTTTTTTCCTTTTTACTTAAGCCCAGAGAGAAAAACCAAACAGCTTTATTATTCAACAAAGCACATGATTAAAATATTAGCTTTACTTACATGCTGTATATTTCTTCTAATTACTCAATTAGAAACATCATCAAAACATTTCTTTAACTTAGAAAACATAATTCATTTACAATGAGGGGTTTGCTTTGTTCCCCTGAGAAATCCGCAGTGAAGCAACCTGAGTTTTTTTAACTTTAGTGAAAGTGTATCTCAATGACCTCTTCCTGCCTTCCCTCACCAAATATATTGGCCATCGCAAGAGAGGTGTGTAATGTCAAGTCAGGACAAGGCAATGAGTAGGAATTGCAGCATTTTCTTTCTAGCTTCCTTGTACTGTAGCTATTCTTACAAAACCCCCGCACAGCCTAGGCTTACGTTACTTTGACATGTTCCTGGGAATAAAGGAGCAATTCCAACATTATACTTCCCAGGAATGAGGGAATGAGTGCAATAAATGACTGGAAGAGCTCTAGAAAAGTGTATATCTTATGAGGGACCTCTACAGATCTTAGAGAGAGCTTTAGTGACCATTTTCTGCAGGTGAGAAAACTATGTGGTGTGAAAACCCTAGTGAGGGTGAAAACCCTGGTGAGGTGTGGAAACACTGGTGAGCCAGCAGAACCACAGGGACAATTAGTTGGTGTAAACTTAGAGTGAAATTCTCTGACAGGTTAATACAATAATGATATTATTAAAAGTGCTGGTGGCTTGGTACAAAGTTTTAACAGGGTTTCATTCTACACTTCAAAGATTATTCTAACTTGCCTTCCTTCCTTCCTTCCTTCCTTCCTTCCTTCCTTCCTTCCTTCC
>VYXF01003112.1:300688-312804 GCA_013397295.1 Polioptila caerulea | reverse complement strand
GGGGGGGAAGTAAAGAGGTATTTGTTTCAACGGCCTCAGCCAGCCAGCCCGCCGGCCGGCCTGTGTCTCTCCACCTCCCTCTCTCTCTTCCTCCCTCCCTCCCTCCCTGCTTGCCTGTCTTCCTCCCTCTCTCCTTCCCTCCCTCCTTCTCTCCCTCCTTTCCTCATTTTTCCCATCACCTTTCCTTATTTTTTCCCAGGAGAAGCAGTTTAGAAGTGCAATACCTTACTGACTGCCTCATAGACTGGCATGCTGGAAAGCAACATATGGCACCAGACGTCCTGCAGTGCAGTTTTGGACTGATGTAACTGAATGAACAGTCTGAATATAGGTCACTGTAATCAAATTCCTTTAAGTTATTCATACCTTGAAAATCTGCAATTGGAATTTAGAGCAGACAGTCTGCCTTATTCTTCCTACGAGGTGTATTTTACATTAAACAGTCATTTGATAAAATGTCTGATGTCAATACACAGGGACTAGTTTTAGTATAGCAGATGGACACATTCACACTCACTATCTGTCCCCACTTTGCTTTGATATGTTCAATAGCAAGTGGATCCACAACAGGAAAACCCAAGAATAAAGAAGTCCTTCTCTTACCAGGGCAGGTGACAGAAGAGGAGGGAAGGATCTGGGATCAGATATACGGTTTAGAATCTTCTCAGGCAGGGATGAAAAGTGAAATAGATGTTTCATAAGCAACAGGAACAGTGGTGTATCCTCTCGATGATCTGGCATGTTTGGGGGCAATGCAATGGCCATGCCTTTTGCAGCACACCATCTGAAAGATGGTCTCTCACAATCTGGATTATATTAAGCCACTGGTTAAGTTCTGGACAGTTGAAATCAGTAGGGCTTTCACATAAGACTGACAGTGCTGTGTCATACTGCCAGAGCTTCCTAGTCATTTTAGGAATGACCAAATGTTAGCTTAAGCCACTGTAATACTGTAAACTTCAGCTCTTTCCAGATTTAAGTGGGAGGTGAGTGACTGTCTGAGGAGTGCAATTTATATTTACACAGCTAAAGACTGTCTTAGATCTCTGAAGGCTATCCAGGATCCCATTGTATGATCTATGAGACAGGAAGCATTTTTTACAGTAGGGTTTTACACAGCAGAGCACGAATCTGACCAGTATATTAGAAGATACTTAGGCAAGTTGACAGGATTTCCTCAGTGCATGCAGTCAACAGCATGACTTGCAGACAATTTTTTTAACCTATTTTTTTCAAAGAGGAATAGATTATTTTGTATTGTTATTAGATCTGAGGGAGAAGTAAGGCTGAAAAGCAAAGCTTTGGAAAATCATATCTGTTTTCAGGGCAGTAATGGCTTGAGTGTTTGAGATCTTCTAATGACTAGTTATAAATGAAGCTCAGTCATAAAATTTAATATACTCCTGCTCAAAGGAAGGTGTGCTTACACACGTTGATTACACACATGATTTTCATCCAGTTTGCTTTTAGCGCCAGGGGAAGGTATTACAGGGTGGATTACTGCTGTAATAAGGTTTTCTTATGGAGATTTAGAAATGAATGTGCTTTATTAAAATATTTGTTAATGATTTTCTCACATCAAATGTTGTGTATCACATTAATAATTTTGCTGTTTTATGCTACACATATATTTTGAAATCTTAAATTTTAATGAACACTCAGTCTCAAAGGTAAGTTTAATATGAAACTGGACTTTCAGGACCAGCTTCTCTGCCACTCATTACTATTGAATAATATGAGATTAGTGTGAAAAAATGCATATCTTTCTTCATGTACAACTGTAGTGCTTCCAGGACTCATCTTACAAAAACCATTTACAATTTAGAAGGCATGAGCCCACTGTGTGAAATGGGAACTTCCAAGCACTTGAGGGATAAATCATTTCACCCAGTACCTTGCACCGCATGTGCACTTCCTGAAATGAAGTGACTCCAAGGTTGTTTGAGGAGATTCTTACAAGGACGTTAGTTTGGAGTAGGTAGGTGAACATGAAGGAATCTCTGTTTCATAGGTCTTCACGGCATCTAATGCATGCACACAGTAATATAGCGAGAAAAAAAATTACACAATTGCTGGTAATTCCAAAGGAGGTGCAATCAATTGCCCCACAGCTATGACATTTTTATCTCACATTCCTCTCACTCTATGCGTGGATATATGAATACCTCCACATTTGATAGATTACTTGGGGCTTTTATTTGAAAAACATTGTTAATGCCTCTCATCTCATAATTAAGACGTTATCATCATGAAACATGACAGAGTTTCCTGTCCTGTGGTTTTCTATGGCTAAGAATACTTCAGCATTTATTTTGGAGTTAGGGACAGATGATGTGTTTGCTAAGATAGCTATTCTTGAATCTTCCTAAACACGTGTTGCTGAGCAAATGGAATTTGTGGATTCTAGACCAGCATATAGTGGTAATGTTGGTGATTTCACATGCTCCCATCCTGTAGGTCAACCCCATTTTTCATCTATTATACTGAATGGTCTCCATTTTAAGAGGAAAGAGTTTTTTTCTTCGACATGTGTTATGCAGTACTAGGTGAGGTAGAGATCTTGTGGATCTGTGATTTAAAAACCTCTTGTACACTTATTGATTCTTGACCCAAATGGTCCTTTCTAGATTCTGTGTTTCTACACAAAATTCAAATGGGCATCTTCTTTGATACCATAAGGTGGGAAATCCTAAAATGTTCCTTCCTGCTCACATAATGAGGGCCTGTAGCTCCTGTTTGGCATACCTATTATGAAACCATCATCTTGTGGGGCAAGGCAGAGCTGCATGAAAGCTTAAATGAAACTATAACAGCCTAGATGCGTTTCTCTGTGTCAGCTTTCTCTCTTGAGTTCAAAGCTTTGTCCAAATTCAGTCTGAACTCCTGACCTGCACGTTTATCCTAAGCTTGTGAGGATGTCAATGCTACTTGCCCATTCCCATCTTTGGCCTAATTCATGAAGACCTTGTTTTTCCTCGTGTCAGAGCAGGCTTAATCTATTTGAAAAGATGAAACAAAGATATCACACTTTTTTTCTTTTGATTTTCATGTTGGATTTTTTCCCCATTTAATATTTGAATTTTACAATGGAAATGACAGGAGAATACACTAAGTAACAAGAACAAGCAGTAAGACCTGTGACAATGCATTTCAGCTATATTTCACCACAGAACCAAATTTGAAAATGCTTGTCCCAGTAGAAATCTTCGTTGTGAAGTTCTCATCTAATATTTTAATCCTTTGCTCATCTGCAAAGAGAGTGTCCAGGACTAACTGTAGACCTGTTGGTCTAGGAGACCCTGTGGATCTTCTTGCCAAGCCACAGACCCACCTAAAAATTAAACAATTTCTGAGAGGAAATTATAATCCATATCACTATATCATTACAAGTTACTAACACAGGAACTCTCAGGAAAAAAAAATCTGAACTCTCTTTTTTCATTTTTAGAATTAAAACATATTTCAAACTATAAAGAGATTAGTCACTAGTAACAATATGCCAATACTTAGTCTCTTAGTTTTCTTTTTCATAGTGTTTGACAGCTTTTCTTAAAAGTCTTTCAGATAGATCATCCTTTTCATTCTGGAAAAACACAGCTGCTTTCCTACCTTTGAACACACCAGTATTTGACAGGCAGTGGGAATCCACATCTTTGAAGAGGCTTTTACAGTCCTTGTCTTAGGCAAACGTAAATGTCAATTTCTCTGCAGAATTGTTCCTTATACTAGTCAGTTTGTCCCTTTTCCCTCCAAAGTGTTTTGCCATTGCCTACTGTACCTATCTTTTCTTCAAGACCATTTAGACCACCTAAGGAGTGGGCATTTACAGTCCTGTCCCTGAGAACTGCCAGCATTACTGAGGTATTAGCATATGTTGATGTGCCAGCTGTCTTCTTGCTCATCCATAGCAGACGGTTGTCTGACTGGCAAAAACTAGCAATTTTCCTTCTAGTTCAGGCTTCACAAGCACTGGTTCTTTTAAAGACAACCTGTCTTCAGAGGGCTACCATCACAATCTTGCCATTTACACCAGCAAACCAAAGAATAAGACACACTCTAAAGTAAGTTCAGTTGTTTGCAGGATCTAGTTATATCTCTATATCAAAAAGTAATAAGCTTTTTATATCTGGAAGTCAAAAGACATTAGAGTCCATGAGCAAGGAGGGATAAATGGTTGCACCTGGACACGTAGCATAACATCTTTTACATCTCTGTTTTCCTTGGTTTTAAAGTAGCCAGATTTCACTTGACAGTGCAACTGAACCCTAAAAATGCTGTTTGTTTGTTTTCAAGCAGTAGAGAAGGGACCTTCTTAGAACTGGTACTCAGTACAGAGCTGTTGTTACATTTTGGGGTAATGCATTCCCTATTATACTTATTGTTCTGCATTTATTGTATTGCCTGGTACTGTAATACACTGCTCTCAGTATGCTAATGGGATTTCATGGGGCTGCCATCACCAGCTTGATTTGTAACAGGAAGCCAGAACAATAAAGGCTTTGAGAAGAATAATGTGAGAAATGCATGCCTCTGTAGAGGAGCATCAATGCAAAATGAAAAACAACACTGTCTTCCATTGCTTGTTACTGCCATCTCATTTTCACCAGTAAATAACTAGTGCATTTCTCTCCACAATGAACACCAACAAAAGGAAGACAGCCTTTTTCAACAATGAGCATACTATAGGAGGGGACAGAGAGGGCAGCATTCCTCTCAGGCATTCAGTATAATCACCTGTGATCCCTCACTTCTCCCAAGACCACTGTGTTTAAAGAAGCTCCCTCAAATTTTACTTCACTGACAATCTGCAACTTTCAATCATAAAATTCACAAAGGTTGTGGCAATTTAGGAATAGGTTCTTATTAATGAACTCATAAACAACTTTAAGTGAAGATGTTTTGCTACTGCTGTAGTTCAAATGATAATCTGCATTTGGTAACAGAGTGCACAACAACTTTGCTGTTGGCTTCAGAGCACACAGCTAGCAGCAAAATAAGATGGCCTTAGGAAATGGCTTCTTTATTTTCAGTGGGCATATATTACCATGACATAAGTTGGTCCAAAGTTACTGCTGTTTTCTAAGTCACGTACTGCTTCTGCATTTATTTGGAAATTCAAAGAACTAAAAGAAGGTAGGTATCTTTTACAAATGTCTGTCTTATCTATTTGCATTTTGATTATGTTGTTATTTCAGTGGTAAAAACTACAGCAGGGGAAGGAGAGAAAAACTGGAAGAATGATTAATATGAGGTTATTTTCCTTGTCAAAGCCCAGCTTAACCTTTCAGGAGCCTTTGGCAGGCCACATATCAGGTGCCACCTGAAATACAAAAACAGAACCAGCTGGTACGGCATGCATGCAGAGGCAGTGCAAAATGAATTATATGGCCCACAGGCTGCCAGGAAAAGGTTGCATTAATGCAGCGTTGCAGAAACCAAGAGTATCCCAGAACAGTTCCTCAAAAACTTAAATGGCCCTGGAGTCTTTTACTCTCAATTCGACCTTGGAGTAATGCCAAAAATGGCTGTGGTGCAAACCAATTGTTCTGGACCACAAGTGTTCCTGCTTATGTCCCTCCCCAGCAATTCTCATGCTCTGTTATCTGCAGGTTGTGTGCTAGGCNGTGCTTTAATGTAGCTTGGGAATTTCTCAGCTCGTGTACCTTCTATGCCATCCTTCTGCGTGCTGACTCTGGGAAGCTCAAGGAGCCAGGCACTAGCAAGAGGCAGCAGCTGTATCTGGTATGCATCCTCCTCGTGTTCATATGTCCAGCAGAGCCAGAATTTATTGAATAAATAATTTATTATTTATTTATTAATTAATTTAAGACACACAGCTCACAGGCTAGCTCTGGTTTGCTAGAAGGGGCATCTGACTGTGGTAGGTACAACAGCATTTCTGAACAGTGCCTCAGCACTAACACAGTGTGTTAGCATATTAGCATGGAAATAAATAAAAAGTAATGAATAATTGGGAGAACAATTCTGCCTCCTGTCACGATGAAGAGTACTGAAAGACTGCTGTGTGTCTATGTGCTATATCTGGTAACAATGTAGTGTGTTGAGGCGTCTAATTTCTTATGTACTCTAGACAAGTGTGCACAGTAGCAATACCTGTAATCTGCTGTAGCAGTTCTGCTGTGAAAGTAATAACAAAGTAGCTACTTTGTGATGTATTTCTTTACTTAAGTCTGTCAGAAGGGTTCTAAATTGATTTAGGTTGTGACTTGGTTAAACCCATTAAAATATTATCAACTGATATGCCTTGCAGGAAATTTACTTCATGAAAAAAAGCATGGCTTAGAGATGACTTTTTCCAAAAGAGTGATTTTATCTCATCTTTTTCTTGTCAGTCTCCTAGAATCTAGGCTTCAATGAATGCATGAACAAATAATTCAAATCTATGACTGTTTCATTGTTCTCCTCTGTAGCTCTGTTATCTCTGTGGCTTTTCTCCCTTTTCTGCATGGCTGTGCACATGCGATTGACAGCTGACTGCCACAGACTTGGGAAACTTCTCTGATTTGGCAAGTGTGTATAGAGAGGTGACAAATTTTGACGGCAAAACCGAGGGGTGTGGGGTAGTAATGATGAAGTTACCTGTGCAGAACTGTAGAAGAACTTTGTGGGACTATGTACTTGGGGATTAAAATTACAGATGAAATCTAATAAGATAAATACAGACGAATGCACACAGGACATGGCCTTGCTCTCCTTTCTCCCTTGAGTTCATAGGGAAAATATAAAATAAATGGTCTAAGCTGACAGTAATGAATCAGGACTTGGACTTCAGTTTATAACAGAAAGCTTAATGACAAAATCTACTTAGTGATCAAAGAAATACACTAGCTTCTGGAAAGTATTAGGAAAGGATACATAGAAAAGAATTTTCCTGTCATGTAAATCTGTAGCAGACCTATCTTCTTTTGCTTTCAGAAAGTTTGCCATAATTTTAGAAAATATCCAGAAAAGGGCAGGTCAGGACAATCAGAGGACATGGATCTTGCATACAGTATAGGTAATTACAAAGTGGAAATTATTCACCGCAGGTTCCTGTGAAACCTAACATTTCCCACCTAACCTTTAATTTCATTTTTTAATGAAGATTAAACTAGCTCATGGAAGGTGAATACCTGAAGCCTTCTAAACTGTGAAAAATCACTTCTTACTCAGGAACCCTACAAGATGCAAATTCTTAGAACCTAAAAAGACTTAGGAGAAGACTAACTGAATCCTTGTTTTGCTCTGAAGACACCGCTCTAGGAGATAACTTTGGGCCCATCTTAGCAAAAACAGATGAGAAATTCTGACCAACTCAGGCAATTTTTATAATCATATGATATAAAATATATAAATAAACTTTCTAAAGTACCTTCAGAGAAGGAGGCCACAAAGTTGGCAGAAAGGCTTAGCTTTCTGCTTCACTGGTCGTTGTCAGGTTTTGAAAAGGTATAGGAACACACATATAACTGAGATTCAAACTGGACATAAACCACTGATATTGTTTGAGGTTCTTTAGACAAGAATTGCTCTAACTGACAAAAGTTGGTTGAATATTGCAGTTCTGGTTTGGAATTATGAATCTTATGTGTAATCTAAGTGTTTCTCTTTGAAAATATTAAGTAGTCCCAAACAATTGAGCTGATAAAGATTTTTCAGATGCTTGTCTTTAAGTGGGGGTAAAAAGTACACAATGAAGAAAGAATAAACATGTTGAAAGAAGGACTTTTGGGTAGGATTTTTTTTGTTTGTTTATTTTGTGTATTTTTGGGTTTTTTGTCAACTATTCACAGCTAAAATGAACTCAAGGTTGTGTTAATTTTGTTGTGTCGTACTTGCACTTGCAGGAAGTTTTGGTTTACTGCCAATTTGTTTCCAAGTGTTTTTTGGACAGAAAATATTAATAAATAGAGCTCTAGTAATTGCATATTTTTAATTTCTTTTTTAGCCATGTATTCATGGATGAGCTATTTTTAGTCTACTAATAATTATTAATGTATGTTCTATTTTCTACTGTATAAAACATTTTACTTCCAGCCTGCAAAATTTTTAATACTGAGATCCTAAAAATAATAATTTGCACAAAACTGAGGAAACAGTTTAAGAATTCTGCCAATGAAGAACACTTTTTTTCTCCCTTCTAATTTTCTTTTGTTTTAGGAACAGAGAGTATTTCCCCATATGTGCCTATTTTGACATAGACTCTTTCTTCTATGAGTACCTGTTAATGGTCATCCTCCATTTTGTAAGGACAATGGCTACAACAGCACCAAGAAATAAGAGGTTACTTTTGTCCTAGAGTTCCTGATATGTTTGAGAATGCATATAAAACATTAAATCTAATAAAAAACATCATATTCTCAACTTTACTTTTTTAAAATCGTACTTCTAAAAGGTCAAATACCTGAGAAAAATCAGTGATACTATCTATTAGTTCCTCCTAACTGAAATATCCAATTATCTGTGTCAAGATGAAAGCATGAACTATGCCAAATAAAGGGCTTTCATGACTAAAGTAGAACAAGAGTGGAGCTACACCATGAAAGTGTAAGACTGAGGTCTGTAGATACTGTCTTTCAGTTTTAGCTCTGGGTTTATCCTTCATTGACTTAAAAGTCTTAAAAGGGCTCTGATTCAGCGATCCTTTTGTGACTCTCACGCTGAGCTCTGAGTCTCTGCCTGATATGATGCGTGACTCCACCTATGTGCTGCCCTCCAAGCACACGTGACTCCTTGTTGTCAGGATCAGATTCTCATCTAAATGCTGATGTGGTCTGTCCATTTGTCTCAAGAGAGAAAGGAGCAGCCACCACTCACTGGGTAACAAAAGCATTCAGTTAGCTCGTGGGAGACTTAGGTTTAGTCCTCCTCACAGCCTGAGAAAGCTTGCATGTAATTTCTCATTCCTGTGTATCAAAAACTAGGAAGAAGAATGATGATTGTCCCCATTGTCTTCCTGACTTTTGGTCAAGAGAAAGGGGGCTGCAAGTTGCAACAGCAGAGCTCTGTGCTTGGTGAAAGCACTGGGTCCCTGCCTCTGTACAGCACCACACCACCTCTTTGATAGCTGAGGAATTCAGCACTGGAATGGCATTGTTGTACTGTGGTGAGAAACTTTCTGTGCTGGTACCAGAGGTAGGAAACAAGAAGTTACAGGGAGGGGCAGGACGCCTTCATCCCCTATGGTCTCCCAACAAAATATGAGTACAGTTTCACCTGCTCGCTAAAGCCAGGCCCAGAGCAGGAGCATGGGGAGGGGCCTGCCTGCAGCCCGGGCACGGGGCGTCATGGTGATTCCCTAATCACTTGCTCAATTTGCAACTGTCCTGGTTGTCCTCCCAAGGGATTTTGACTCCCTTGGGAGTATGTATGGGGCAGAAAACACTTAACTCTAAACTGTGGATACCACCCCAGACACCTGCATGCAATACCACTTATTACATTATTACTTGTTGCTGGCCCGTACATTACTCTATGTAATTGTATAAACTTGTTATTTCTGAAAGGTCTCATATGAAATACAATTTCATAACTGAAGATTCCTGCTCTGCTGTGTGGTCAGTGTGCTATCATTGTTGGATATACATCACTAATGCATGATTTTTTTATTATTATCAAAGCCACTTTGCATAGAAATGTTAATGAAAATGAACTAAATACAGTAAGATACAGCTACGAGGCTTTGGTCGTCTTGTGTACCATAGTGCAGCAACCATGTCTATAACCAAATAAAAAACCAGTTCATTTACACCACAAGTGTTGGGTAAAATTGCAATTTTAAAGGGTATATAGGTTATTCAGATCTATGGAGTTGGTTCTTCTTTCACTATTGTTTGAAAGAATTGAACTCAATTGACATAATAGATGTAAAAACAATAAAAGAAGAAAAAAAAAAGTAAAGTTCATATATACCTGCACATGCCAATGAATATATTAGATCTAACACATGGGTGAGATACAAGACTGAGTTACCAAGTGATTATGCCTCACTTATGGGTGATTTTATGTATGGTTATTTAAGAGGTGAGGTAAAATAATGTTCTATGTCATGAAATCTGAAACTTATTGTGATACTGCATTTTGCTGCATGATTGAGCCAGTGTATGAGCTTGTATGCAATCAGTTTTCCTCATGAATTATACTTGGTTCAGTGTGTTAAGTGAGGGTAATGTGGGCTGTGGCCTTCTAGAAGGAAATTCCCACCAGATGCTACGATAGTTTGCAGGGAGGCTGGGCTCACTTTGCACAAACTTCAGAGCACATTCTCTTCAGTGCCACTTGGATCAAAGTTGATGCCCAGTATAGTTATCACCTACACCTCCTTCTGTGCAGCTCTTCTTACAGAGGAATATACTGAAGGCATATTAGAGGCTGGGAGAGGTAAGTATAAGAGGTGACTGGAAAGCCATTTTCTCTTCATATCCTGAGTATCAGGAAGTGTCACGGGTTACAGACAAAAGGAAACACCAGGCTACCTCTTTGTGCTAGGCTGGGGTTGAGGGGCTATACTTGGTAAGTAGACAGCCTTTGATACACTTAAAGTAAACTGGAATTAGAGAAGCTTTAAACTCTGCAGATATGTCATTGTGAATATGTCTTAATTTCAAGGATATGAGAAGTACCACTGTAAGAAATAATGCCCAGTAATTTAACACTCTTCCCAATATTTCTCTCTTTAAATAATAAAAGACCTGGACAGGAACTGCCTGTTCCAC
The DNA here is from genome assembly GCA_013397295.1 of Polioptila caerulea. Taxonomy (NCBI): domain Eukaryota; kingdom Metazoa; phylum Chordata; class Aves; order Passeriformes; family Certhiidae; genus Polioptila; species Polioptila caerulea. Next base: position 302,089 of record VYXF01003112.1, on the reverse strand, counting down.
ACTGGTGTAACAATCAGATATTGGTTTTGGCTGTAGCTGCTTTCATCCTTATGAAATGCCCAGCAAATAACTATTTCTGGATGTAATATATCTGGAAAATATCCACTCTGTTGATTCAGTGCATGTGTGTATCTGCACAATCAGCACAAAGCACTGGTGCATCACTGTTCTGGCAACAGTTTCCCACAGCGTGTCTTGATACTGCTATGCCTTACTTTAATTTTGTTTGTTTGGTTGGTTGGTTGGTTTTTTGGGTATGAATCCATATCTTCTAATAATGCCAAATATATTGGTAGAGAAGAGTTAGCGATAATTTTGTGATTTGGAAAAATAATGATGGAACTAAATATCTTATGACAAAATGAAATCATCACTTGGATGCTTGTGCTTTGAAAAATCTGGCTCTAAAAGGCTGGTGACTCTGGCAGAACAAAGTTCTTTACAGAGGTAGCTGTGTAGGGTCTATTGCTTGTGTCACACTTGAGTGATATTTTACTATCTGAGATAGCTTTAATAAGAGAGAAGGTAAAATCATATGAGAATATTTCTTTTAACACTACTCCCTCTGTGGTGAATTCACCTTGACTGGCTTGTCAGCTGTCCACCAATGTTTCAGTCTGCTCTATCACTCTCTCTCCATCAACATGACAGAGGGAGAAAATATGAAAGACTCCTGAGTCGAGCTAAGGACAGGGTGGTCACTTACTAATTACTGTCAGGAGACAGACTCCACTTGGAGAAATTAATGTAATACGTCACCAATTAATTATAACAGACTAATACGGTAAGAAATAAGAAAAAAACTCAAACCAATTTTCCTATCCTTTTTCCTAGGCCCAGCTTCTCTCCTGCTTTTTCTACCTCCTCCCTTCTAGCAGTGTGGGAGAGTGGTCAACTCATAGTGCTTCCTCCTCACACTCTTCTCCATGTGCTCCCTGCCATGGGACACAGTCCTGCACAAAGTGCTCCAGAGTGGGTTTTTCCCATAGGAAATGGTTCTTCAAGAGTTTCTTCAGTATGGGTATAGGTTCTTACCATTCAGGAATGCCTGGTCCAGCATGGGTCCCCTGCAGTGTGACATCTGCCAAAACCCTGATCTTTCGTGAGGTGCAGCCTCCTTCAGGCACATCCACCTGCTGCAACATGGGTTTCTTCAGGGGCTGCAGGTGGATCTCTCTCCACCATGGACCTCCGTGGTCTGCAGGAGCAGCTCTGCATGCTCTGCTCTGGCACCACCAGCACATTCTCCTGCTCCTTCTTCACTGATCTTGATGTCTGCAGGACTTCACTCCCACGTTTTCTCACTCTTCTCTCTCAGATGCTGCTGTGCAGCTTTTTTTACCACCACTTAAATATGTTATTGCGGAGGTGAGACCAACATTACAGATAGGCTTAGTCTTG
>VYXF01003112.1:275907-300253 GCA_013397295.1 Polioptila caerulea | reverse complement strand
GGTAACTGAGGTTCTTGTTAATAGATCCCCTAGGGTGGATTAGAGAGAAGTGATGATGAATGGATGATGTTTTCATGTATATATCTTTGTGTATCTATCTATCTATCTATAAATAATAATANTATACTGATTTTAGAATTTGCAATGGAAAGAAGGTATGTAGCCATTTTGGTTATTATCTATGGAAATCTAGCAACAAGATAGGATAAAAATAACACTTAAGAAAATAAATAAGGAAAAGAAACAGAAAGGATTAGAGTTGAAAGATAGACAGTCACCACCCATGAACCCAGCGACAAGACTTGATTGTTTCAATTTTAATATACATTGGGTGAAGTGATGGTCTCAGTCCTAATCTGTCCGGGGTGGGGGAAATGCCTGAAACACAGAATTCATTGTGTTAATTAATGTGCTCAGGTGGGAATGCCCAGGTACCTCCCTTAGGGAGTTTAACACTGTTGCAACATTGTGGATCGGTTCCAACACTGTGGATCACAGTAGAGTGTACAGGAGATAGTTTTACACCTGAGCCTGTTTGTGTAGGGAGGACACTGGCACTATCTATCTCCACAGGGTCTATTTCTTTCCCCCATCTGGCTCATGACCCTTCTTGTTGCTAAGCAAAGATTGGTTTGTCACAGTCACCCTCCCATGGTGGGTGTTCGCCCCTCTGCACCTGGGCTGTCCTCGCGCAGATCAGAGGTTCCACTGCACCCCAAAAATCTCTCCTCCCTTTTGGCTGGGGGTTGCAAACCTGGCCTCAGCAAAGCACCCACTGTTTGAGTCACTGACCCTTAACATTCCAGTCTCTCACACACCCCCGTGGTTCACCTCCTCCCTAAACCTCACCAGATAACCCCCATAGATTCGAATACATAAATACATCATGGAAGTGAAAAGGAAGTAAGTCAGCATAATAAAGTCATGCATTACCACTGAACGATGGCCGTTTTTTCTATAGCAGTGGCTGTCACTTTTCATTTGACTGTGATGATGCAACCTTGATAAAAACCTTTTTCTACTTGGAAATTCAGATTTCACATTTTCCTCAGAGGACAAAAGAGTATGCCCGACACATTTTACCAGTTTCTGTCACACAGCAGATTATGTTATGGCAGATATTTGCAATAAATATTCTAAATTTTGCCAAAAGAAGTGGTCTGTAATTTATTTTCCATTCCAGGAGTAATGCTGTCCCTCCACCACAAAGAATTTCCTCATGGACCACATCCTATGTGTATATTCAGCATATAATGCTCATTTCATATTAGAGTTCAGGTCTATCTACCAATGCATATGCAAGGCTCATGTTTTCTCTTCCTCCTTTTTAAGACAGCAAATTTTAACCCTATATATGGGTTTCAAGTCTCAAATCAAGCTGCTACAAGAACTACAAAAAAACTTGTCTGCCAACTATCATTTTACTGTCATACTTTCCACCTTCCTAAAGTCCCCTAGTTTCCATGAATTACCAAATGAGCACATTGTGCAGAAATCTTAGCAATTGACTGTTTGCTCAATTAATCTGAATTTTTGATCCAGATTCCTTCATGTTCTCCAGTTCCTGAATTTTTTAAGCACCATTTCTTACTCAAACAGAAAAGTTTAATATCTCTTGCACAAGAGATATTAAACTTGGTGGCATTTTACCATTTGTGTGTTTCCCTCCCACTCCACACACATTTCCTGTGTGCAGTCTGGGTGATTTTTTTTCCCTGCTGAATGACACACACCACAGAAGTGCAATGATCTGAAACATGTGTTCAGTTATAATTTTAACAGCAGTAATGGTGCTGTTTTACTTCAAGCCTGGTTTCTGCACTGTGTTTTCACTGACTTAATTGCATGAAATGGTGATACGCTGGTGTTTTCTCCTATAGGGAGTGTTATAAAGGTATAAAGATGCTTTATATACCTTTAGCTCACTGCTATTCTCTTACAGGGCCAAGTTCTGTGGGTTCACATACTTTTATATCAAACTGACTGCATCTGTCCTTGAGGGCTATGTAGCACTTTAATGGTATGGTTAAACACAACAACTTTTGTGTGTAGTCAAACCCTCAGGGCTCAGACAGATGCTAAGTTTACTGTAGCTCAACGAGTTAGTGCACATCAGCAGAGCCACAGTAACCAATCATATACATGCACTTTGTCTGTCCCAAATGTGAGGTAAAATATAAGTGCCTACAACTCTCTTGCTGAGTCTCTCTTTTTTCTTACTTTATCCAGTACTTAATATGTGATAAACTTCTGTACAAGTGAAAAACCAAGTCAGACTGAATCTAAAATATATAGGAGATCACTTTTAAAAAAGCTGAGGAGGACAGAAATTCCATGGGATAGAACTGACCCATTTAAAAACCAATACTGGAGAAAAATAACTGAAAGTTTCCTTTAAAATGAATTTACTGGCTTTTTCCTCCTGTAAATGACTTAAAGCCCTGGGTGTGGGACGCACAACAGTTGAAGCATGAGGATGCTTTGACTCTAACCTATACTTTTGGTGAGGTCAGGACATCTCATTTGGTGCTTAGGCTTACATAGAGAGACAAATCCTTTTTCTTCAATTTGTTATTCTCTCCCCTCCCCCCCCACAATGTAGGTCATCAAAGCAATTTTGAAATCAATGGAAACTCGGAAAATGAGCCAACACCCAGTCCGTCAAGATTACTGTGATGTGCTGAGACTGCTCACTCTGAGTTAAGACTGACAGCAAAACAATTTGCACACTCTGGAGTTTCGTCACCTTAATGTAGGAGTCATGAAGCAAAGCAGTACAATTGTCTTACAGATCACTGCTAGTGTACAGCAGCCTGTGATGATGGATTTGGCTAAACCCCATCGGGGTGCTGGGGGTGACACACTAGACAGACAGGTCAAGTGTAACCTTGCCTACGCTTTGCAGACAGAAGAGGGAATCTGCCCTCATGCAGCACATTGGGGAAGGACCTCCTTACTTGGAGGGAGCAGGATAAGTGAGCAGCAGTTGTATCACTGGCATCTGAAACATAGAATGGTCCTAATAGACCAGTGATTTGGATAAATAAACTCCCGTGCTGGTAGAAACCTGCCCTCAGGCCAATTCTTCTGCTGCAGAACCTGAACATATCTACTCTAGTTGGCTGAGTGTCATAGCAGCCTTTCTTAAAATTAACCAGAAATGTGCTTAAAACAAAACATGTTTCCACAAAAGTATTGTTTTTACACTGTTTCACACTGTCTCATGTTCCGGTTTCTGCTTAAAGCCTTCTTCCCCAACCCTCACTGTCCTGCCCTGTGACTGAGCTCAAAGCAAACAATAGAGATAATTACTATCAGTGGCAGTGAAGTCAGAACTGTGAGCTGCAGGTTTTCTTGGTTTTTTGAACAGGCCTCTACTCACCAAGCCTGTTCTACATATTCTAGGAGGATCCTTTGACAGGGTATATTAAGAGCTGCTGACAGTCTCAAACTGAGATTACATGGCTAAAAAGTAATGGCACATCTTCAACATCCTGGGCTCACTGCTACTGTGCATTCTCAGTATACAATGCAGAAATTTCTAGCCAGAGTTTGCAATCAGTTGAGCCTATTTTTAAAGCATTTTAATTTTTCTTCTATGTTCTTCTTCATATTTATAAATTCAGACATTCTGAGGTACTAAAGCTTTAAAATGCATATTCATATGGCAAATCCAAACATTTTGATGTCTTGTTTAGAAATGGAAAAATGTCATTTTGAGGCTGAATTATCAGTATTACTCAGGAAATTACTTGATGATGTTATCTGAGGCTGACACATCATAGCTGTTATTTTTGCAGAGACATAAGTTTGCTTAATAGTGACATTCAGTACTTCCTTTTCTTCTTAAATATCAGGGAGAAGTTTCTTGCAATGTAACTGTGTAGGAATAAAGACTGTAGAGTAAATATGATAAAAATGCAGGCATCTATTGGTTATGTGTACAAGCCTCCACAGCTGGAACCAAATATCAAAATAATTTCTAGCCTATCAGACATATTTTGTGACAGAGAACGAAAGAAGTCTTACCTGAAATTAGGCCCTTACACAGACCACTTGGTGTCTTGGCAATTATTTTATGTCAGTGTCAGTACTGAAGCTGAAATGCATTGGTATCAAAATCATAGAAGACTCTATAGTTTGTAAAAGAATAAATCTGATCATTCTCATATGAGCCTAAATGACTTCAGGCAGGATTGTCACAGATATGGGAATAGGAATGAATTAATAGTCAAAATTACACAGGGGCATGTGGGGATTATTTTGCAGTAAAATAATCTAAATTTATTAAAAAATTATAAGCATGAGAAACATTCCAGGCTAATGATGATCATTACTGGGAAAACAAACGTAGCTGTTGATTTAGAATGAAATAATTTATGTGTAGTATATATTTACTCAGTCTTAATCAACATCACAGTAGTATAAATCATTATTAAATATTTAGATGAAAGCTTGAGGTCATGGAGGGCTCCGTTATATTCCCTTTCAAGAACTCAAGGGACAAACAGGGCTGATTATGGCAGATCCAGTCATGCACTGCTTCCCTTCTCCCCTCCCCTTCCCACATGTCAGTATGTCCCCCGGGGACTCTTCCCACAGAAGAATGGCATGGCAGGTGCTCTCCACATCACTTCTCCAATTGCTGCGACCTCCGAGGCAGCAAGCATCAGGCAGGCCAGGTGGCAGCGCTGAATCGAGCATCCCCTGCCCCAGTTCAGGTACCCCTTGTTTCTGGGGCTGCAGGAGAAGGAAGAGTTCATCTGAGGTTTAGGAGGAGAAGAAAAAAACAGTATTTTCAAAAGGAAAACTGGAAAGATTTTCCCAGATATTGAAGGCAAGGAAAATCTAGCAAAAATAGTTCAGTCTTTCAGTGATAATAGAAAGCACAAGCCTGAGGGTGGTAGGAGGAAGAAAACATCCCACTGTGGAATTACATAGGATAAAAATAAGGGCTTGAAACTGAAACCACGGCTGCTTTTGCCTCTTCTCCTACCTCCCACAGAGAAATGGCCAAGTGCAGTAAGCAGAGTGAGTGTATCAGCTATTGCCACCAGAGAGCTGCCAGATGTCTGCTTCGCAATTGGAAAACAAGGGGAAAAAAAAAACAACCCAACCCAGAGACGAGGGTGGGGTGGTGGAATCTGATAGTTAGTATCAGAACCGGGGAAAATTAGCTAATGTGTATGTCGGAACAAGAAATCCTCGCTTCCTTGCAATTACTCAAATTCTTGGCTTGCCATTGAGAATGCGTTTTGGAGCCTGGCATAATTAAAAGAAAGCAGAAGCCAAAAAGGGATAAAGCAAATCATTGAAAAGAAGAGCTAAGAGACTAAAACCATTCCTCATTTACATACTTTGCCATAATTTCAGCAAGTTTAGCCAAATTACATCAGGCGAAATTGATACTGGTATTAAGCAGCAGCAGCTCTACTGGTTTAAGAAGTAATTCTGGACATGTTCTGTAAAACTGAGCTCAGAATTTGGCCCAGAGTTTGAAGAGTATTTTGATCATATGTAAGATTCGTGGTATTAGAGAAGTGGAATTTTCTGAAAAGCTTGCATCTGACCACCTTTCAGACTGCTGACCTGTAGGGAGGAGCCATTTGTTCAGCAAGCACAGCTGGACTTCACTCTAGTTTCTCTCCTGTCTGGTGGCTGTCAGACCAGCACCAGGAGCACAGAGCAACCTCACTTCACGTTCGCGTTGAGCTGACTTTTAATTTTATCTCGCTGACTCCCAAGTTAGTGCAGGAACTTGGAAGGCGGTGCAGTGCATCTGCATCCAATCCTGACACTTTGGCTGGGAGAGAGAGGAAGGAGGCTGGTCTAGAGGATCTACCAGCCAAGAACTCCCCAGGGCTGCAAGAAGCCTTCAGTCTGTTTTGAGTTCTGCATTTAGCAAAGAGAGCTTGGCAGAGAGGAAACTCAGAGAAACTGCAGGTTTTCAGTGGGTCTGACCCCAGTTTTTGTTGAATAAATCTGATGCCAGAGCCAGCCAGAGAGCAGCTGTTTATCAGTGCTTAGCCATGAGATTTAGAGTTTCCTATAAAAACGCCAACAAATATTAAAAAAAAAAAAAAAAAGAAAAACAACCCGTTTTTGNAAAAAAAAAAAAAAAAAGAAAGAAAGCCTACCACTCCTGCAAGACAGAAGCCTAACATCTCACATTTCTCATATATTTAAAAGTCTGACTGGATTGAATTAAAGTGTTACTATGAAGAGCAGTCTTTAGATTCTGGTGCTGAAAAGGTTAAAAAAAATTTAACCAAGTTCTTTACAATGTGAAAGATTTGCTCTTCGCCCACTGGTGGTTATAGCAGCTGAGAGTTAAAATTAAAGTTTACTACTGACATTTTTTCGTTGCTGTTTTCAGTGCTAGAATGTGATTTCTTTCTGGTTTAGCAGTCTTTCATATTTATTTAGAGAACTCAGAAGGGAAGTAACTTTTGAAATACTATAAATGGTTGACTTGTTGCATAACATATATTTTCCAGGCCCTCTGCTTGTTCTTGAGTGTTGAAGAGATATTACAACTGACAGAACTGTCTTTTTTTCCAGAATTGAAATGAATTAGTAAATGTGAAGTAAAAATGGTCTATTTTGTGAAAATCTTAGGAGAGGGGAAGAGATAGACAAATGGTCTCACCAGTAACTGAGTATAAGCAGAAAGAATAAGATGTATTTTCACATCACACAATGAAAGCTCTTCAGCCCCATAGTGTATTTATTGTTTGTGTTACTACTGGTTAAATGGACTTGTTTTGTTTTTTTTTTTCTTCTGGTCTGTATCCACTGAATTGTTATTTTTGTTCAGCTGCAGCTTCAGAGCATTTAGTGATTAAATCTCCCCTAAGGATTTGTTTTTGCAAAACCTAGGAGTCTAAGCCATTTTTCTTTACATCTTTGCTATAATTTGGCTGTTGCTAGGCTAATGGGAGGGCTGCTTTTGTATTATTACTGTGCCCTTTAAAGAACAGGTATAGGATCTCTAGTATGGACAATTAGCAGGTGAACTATTTTAGTCAAGATACAGGTATTATGGGAGCAAAATCTGTGGACAATCATCTGTGTCATAAGGAGCTACAATGGGGGAAAGCTAGGAAAATAAAGAGGATGTGTTCCAGCACACTTCAGAGACAACACCCACGTATGGAGGGCCTCCATCCAAACACATAAAAAGCATCATCGGACTTCACTCTCGTGGCTGGAGGAGAGGGAGAACATGCCTCAAGTCTAAAGGTCCCAAAAGTATTCCCTCACTGCAGGGCCCTCCAGCTAATTGCAGAGAGACTTGGGGAGCAAGTGGGCAAAGGCAAAAATATGGTAAAGCACAGTCTGCATTGTCATTCATAAAAGTAAATTATAAATATACAGAGGACACAACTCTTCACTATTTGTTTCATACTCAAGGACCCCTAGAATCCCTCTGGCCTGCAGGACTGTCACAGCTGAGAAGTCAACCTCCTTCTTGAAAGTTTCTCCTTGTGCAGTCACAAATGTCACCTGATGCTGGTCAAGAAAAGCAGTTCTGGGAAGTAAATCCTTGCACCTTCCTTTCCCATTCTTGCACTCACCTCTGAGAAAGGAAGTGAGCTCCAGCATAATTCAATTTATTTAAAAAATCTTCTCTATTATTCCATTATAATGCATTGTGCAAACATCCAAGTCGAATGATAATATTTCTCTTTAATATGTAAAATTTCTCAAGTAATAGTTGGGATGGAGCAGAATCTGTTTCTGTGAATCTGAATCAGTGAAATCAGCATTAACAACAGGACTTTTCACTTAACTGATGTCTGTAGTACCCACTACTGTTCGTGAGATAGGATACCTGAGTACACAGAAGTATCCCTGCGTAGTTTTCTCTACCATCCTATTTCTCATGGTGGCTGTGCAAACCTGCATTTTAGAATCAGATTTTCCACAGAAGTAGTAGCTGCAGCATGTAAGAAGACACTCTTCATTCTGATAACATGGAAATAAAACACCAAAAAAAAAAAAAATACACCACACAGAATCAGGGCTTTTCAATCATGTAAAAAATATTTTCCAGGATCTGTCCCAAATTGCAAGATCCTCATTAGTTTAGGCAGCCCAGGGAAGGTGAACTCCTTGGTTTTTAAACCAATTTTTTAACCTGACTGTGAGATACTTCTCATCTTTGAGTTTATTGATCCATTGAGCTTTCTGTGACTCCCCTCTGAGTTTTAGAACTAGGTTCCTTTTCTGTAGAAGCACAGCAAGAAACTTTGGTGTTGGAGACAACATATACTTGAGATAATATTATGGATGTTGTTTTTAAATTCTACTGGAGCCCACATTTAGACCCAGACTCACCTTCTCTTGGGTAAGAGGCAGATCTTTCCAAGGAGTGGTCTAACAGTGCTCTGATGTGCCCTTCTGAAGAGGTGTCTCAGACAAACTACAGACTTTGCTGAATGTGTAAAATCATGTGCTGATTTTCACCTTCAGAGTCGACAAATATGTAGAAGAGTAGAATTATCTAAGTGAAATCGCAAGGAGCTGAGTAGCTCAGGTCCTCTGCCACATTCAGCAGACAACCATTCACACCTGGCAAAAGTTTTGGTATGCTTGTGATAGGAATGTGGCTGAACAGGATGGTCAGAAACAGTATGGGTGTGTGCTGGGCCAAGCTGGAAGCTGTTTTATTACCTCAGCAATTAGGGAAAGGCAGGTCTGTGTCAGAAGGAGACATCATTCTACAGTAACTTCTTTTAATTGCTGCCCCAGCTCTCTGGTCAAGAGCAACAGAGCGTGGGTCTAGTGGAACAGTCTGATACTGAACCTAGTGCTGGCCATGGGCAGACTGTGCACGTAGTGCAGATGTGACACCCCTGGGGAGACAGCTCTGGGGACAGAGGCTGCCACACTGAACAGAGGCAATGGCATTGGCACAAAGGCTGCTCCCTACAGCTGATCATGTTTCCCTCTCCACCAGCCATTCTTCTTCCCTTTTTCCCCATTACCAGTGGCAGGACTGGAGGGAGTCAAGCACCAGGCTGCCAAGCCTTCAAAAACAGGGCCCATGGAGGAGGAAAGAGGTAGTGATGACTTTCCCATCTGCCATCCCTGCTGAATCTTTCTCAGGTTCACAGCTCAGGGATAGGTAAAGTTGATCCAGTCTGGTAGAGGACTTCTCTCAGTCCCCTCAGAGGAATAAGAGCTCCATTAAATCTGGACAAATAGAGGATCTGTCCAAGGATGTTATTTGCTTTCCAACTTCATGTCAGCAAAGTTTTTTTAGCCCATGCTGCTGAGAGGACTTGACAGACTAACAATTCTGTGCCTCAGTGGTGGGTTGGGAGAAGTTCAGGCTGTGGACCAAGGCCCCAGACATTCCTATTGCATTCTGTACTATCTGGGGAGATGAAGCACCACAGGTGACGTCTCCTTGAACTTGTAGGTGGAATTGCTTCTTCCCTCTATCTATCTGCCTTCAGGCCAACAGGCTCAAAGCTGGAAAGTCAGGCAGGCATTGCTGGAAAGTCACACCTCTTATTTCGAAGTCTCATGGACTTTTCTTCACCGGGTTTTAGTATGAGCTATCTGGCTGTGGTGGCTGCTGGTGTGACAATCCAGTGTCTTTTGGTGTGGGGAAAGGGTTTGTGGATCAACAAGTTTGTGCAGAACAATGTTTCTTCAGAAGTAGAAGTATAGAGATCACTTCAAGTGCGATGGGGAGTTATAATCAGAACCATTTTTGGTAATTAAAATCCTGTTGCAATACATGTGTGGCGTATTTAGGATATGCCTATGGAATCGTGAGTTTTGTATTCAGCTAGGACTGGTCTCATGGGCAGCATGCACTAGTCCATGGAGAGTCTGTTCTAAATCCTGTTCCCTCCAGTGGTTTTAGATGAGGCTAAAAGAAATATTCAACCTCTGTAGGCAAGAGGAGAAGAAAACCACATTGCATTAACTTTACACAAATTGCTCAATATGGAGTTCGTCTACAATAGGACAAAAGTCCTTCCATTTGTTGAAAAAGCTACAGGACCACCAATGAACTCTATTTTACTCCTCATGAAAAAATTTGGCACTGCTGTGCCAACCATAGTACTACAGCTGCCCTAGGCAAACTAGCACATCCATGTTTACAACTGGACAACCTTCTCCCACAGGCTTTTACACTGCTTTGGCAATTGTGAGAATCAACATCCATCTCACATCCACAGCTCCCATACATGGAGGAAACGTCAATGTTCAGTTTACGTCTGTATGCTACATCTCTATGGATATGTCCAAAAGCTGCTGGGAGGTGAAAAAAAAAAAGAAAAAAAAGAAGCATTTATAATAGAAGAAAGCAACAAAAATATTTAGTTTGCTATCTAGGAAGAAAAACAAAAAACCCACGCATCCCTTGCAATTCTAAGCACACCATAAAATAATAACACAAAGAGATTGATAAGACTGCAAGGTTATTCTAAATGGATTAGATTCCCAGGAATTTGTGCAATATCCAGAAAGAAGATGATGGAAGTTTTTACTGCATGAGGTACCAGGTACCTGGTCTCTAGGATGTTAACAGTGTTAAGGAGGATCATGCACAGTCACTGTAATAAAAAAGTGCTTGTCCAAAGCCAGTGGCTTGTCCAAAGAAAACTGGACAAAGGAATTGGAGTCTTGTGTGATCTCTGCATGCGTATAGACCATGTAGACCGTGGGCCCATGAGTGATGTCTGTGTGTAGCTGCACTGAGGTGTAACTGAGATACTGAATGGGCAAACAGGTCCTCTAATACGGGTGAAGTTATGGAACTGGGTTCCAAGTGAGCAGAAAAGGTCATGAGAAGAAAAATAAAATGAACATCTGCCTGTGTGTTTTATTAGCCTGACTTCCTAAGGAAATAGGACTTGCATAACAGTATTACTTGCCCATTTGTTTTTTCTGTCCTGCCCTCAAATGACTTCTGATTCTGCTGGCTTATTTCAACTCAATTCATCAGAGAGGTATCAGCCTTAGATGTATTCTGTTCCTCCAGGTTTCATGAAAACTGGCAGCTAGACAGGGAAAAGAGCTAAATAAGTACTTCAAATGAGGGGAGGGTTTCAGCATGAATTAAATAATTACCTGCTGTGTTTTGTCTGCCAGCTGGCCAGCCAACATGATCAAATAACTTCAAGCCCATCAGCAAATCAGTGAATGAGGCTTTTTTTCCATTTGTGTAGAAAAGAACTAGAAAGGAGGTAAGAGGTAAGTGTATGGTGCCTGAGGGGAGGTGTAGAAGAAAGAAGTAAGAAATATTAAGGAGGGAATGGGGCAGGGGATACCTGGAGAAAGAGGCAGAAGTGTGGGCTGAGGCAGCTCTAGGAACAGAAAGGGGGGAACTGAGGTTACAGAGGTGAGAGAAGGCCATGGGAGTTATTGCAGGGCAGGCAAGTGTGAACACAGTCTTCCTGAAATCAGGCCTAATTAGTGCTGCTGCTCACAGGATGGCTTGTATACACAAAGTCTGTCATGAATACATTACTAGCCTACTTTCAGAAAGGATGAGCGCCCCTACATTGTATGGATTTCAGAGCGAATCGTGGCTGCTCAACACCAATAACTCTCAGGTGCTGTCCATATAATTTTAGTTAAATTTGCAATAGCTATACCTAACTGCCTTGCAACATGAGAATTATTAGATCATTACACCTTCTTACATCTATCACAGTAAAAGCAAATCTGTAGAGGGTATTAATTTACATACACTGGTAAAAACAGAGAAAGAAAGGTACCACATGAACTGTCATCCTGATTTCCAGAGATCTACAGGCTATATTGTTCTGCTAGGTACTCAATTCTTATTTCCTCAATTGCTGTAAAACATATATATAGTTCAAATCAATTACAAATAAATGTTTGGGCAAAATCAATAGTGCGTCATCCGCAGCAAGATTTAGCAGCCACAACTGAATTGAAAACATTGCAGAATCTTAAGAGCTGATTCACACCTTACTCAAGTTTTATGTTGGAATCACTTCAGTGAAGCATAAACTAGAGCAACAGAGAGCTCTAGTTTATATGTAGTTTTATATAGTTTTTTTAAATAAAGCCAACAGAATGAATGAGCCTGGCAAGACTCCTCCAGAAAGGACTTTATACTCTGTGCTGCTGTTGAGATCTATTATCCCTTGAGGCAGCTGATCAGGCATCCACATCAAGGCTTACACACCTAATTTTTGCATCTTCTTTACGAGATAAGAAATCTTGTAACTAACTTCAGAACTCTAAAATGAAATTCTGCCAGAAAAATATTGCTCAGGACTTGGAGGCACTCACTATAATTTTGCCATCAACTAAGTTTGGACTATCACTAAGCTATATCTCTCCCTGTCACAGAGTTCATCTTTCTCTGGTTACATCTAAAAGATTCTTGACAGAGAGGACTTCTCCCAGGCACTTGTATTCTTGCTGTCATGTCACACACATTATCACTTATTTCACAGGTACAATATTTCTGTCTTCGAATATTGACACTTAAACCTGCCTTTACCTTATGTGTAGAATGCTTGGTGGTATAGTTTAGTATATTTTAAGGAACAACATGCTGTCATTTTCAGAAAATACTGCTAAGGTTACGTTTTTCAACAGGCTTTGAGGGATGAAATATTGAGTTATGAATGGCTCTCTATACACCTCTTTCTCTAATTTTTTTAATTGTCCCTTCAATTACACACACAGAGGAACAATTTTTCTGATTTACTCTTGTATTTTAATCGTGGTTGCAAATTCCTCCCATGGCTGAATTTTGAAAATGAAATTAGATCTGCCCATATTGCTTGAAATGCTTGTATTACTCTCATAAGTAAGAAGTTCCTTCCTTCAGAAAATTTACTCATTTAACAAGCACCGGTGCCTGCTTTTTTGTTGAGAGAAAGTGTTTTGGCTTTTTTTTTTTCCCACTGAGTAAATTTACCAGTGATATAGCTAAACACATACTGTAGGCAGCCAGCAAAGTATGGGAGTGCATGGGAGCTTTTTTTTTAAGGATTCATCAACACATCAGTGTTTCAAAGTTTCTTCTGCTAAGACATGTGTGTTGCCAGATACCAAGTACAGAACTGTAATTTATGCTGTAAATTGTTTTGGAGGTAACATAAGGATGCATAGTTTTGTCAACATTTTAGGCAGCATGATTGAACCGTTCTGTGCCACAATGTTTATCAGCAAGCATGCCACTGTGGTAGCTTTTTAGTCTACAATCTAACATACTGAAGCAACAGTGGTGACACTGGAATCTTTGTTGGCTCTCATGTGTCTCAGAGAGTTTTAAGTGATGCAGGACTTCTCAAGGGAGATAAATATTAATACATACCCTTACCGTAGGAGTAAGCTCTAAAAGGTGAAGTGTCATCCCTCAAATGGCAGACCTGTTGATAGACAAATACGGTAAGAGAGCCCATGACTCAGTCTACACTATCTTGTGCGATCTGCCTTTGTGTGCTGACTCCATTAAGGGAAGGAAAAACAGACTGCAGGAGTGCAGCTCGCTGAAGCTGCACTATCATCATTTCAAAAGTGACTAATGCCCTGGCAGAGCACAGGCCAATCTGGATCTCTATTAAGTTTTCACAGAAGAGATTATGATCTTTATTTACACCTAGTTTAGTCTTCTGAAATTCTGTCGTATTCTTAGCAGTTCCTGCTTGAGAGTAAGCAAAATCAGATTCAGGTGTGAAGAGTGCAGCTGCACCAATCTCTTTAAGGCAATCAGGAGGTTGATCAAGTGGCAGTGAGGTGTATCCTAGTGTGGATGCCCCACAAAATACCCTTAAAAAATTTAAATCAATTGTGTCTGCCCAGAAGCAGTGCTGTTCTCGGGCCTCCAAGCTGGCCACAGCTGGGCTAAGTGCTAGAACTAAGATACCTGAGAGTAGCTTTAATTATTAATTTATTACTTTAGTGGGAAGGCTGTCGCAGAGATACATGTGGATCTGCTTTCTGTGCAACCCACCAGCTGTTAAAACATGCAATGCACTCCTTATAACACTTTGAGGAAGATGCAAATACAAGCTGACTGGATTTACATAGCTCTGAAAACTGAAGTTAGATATGAACCAGAATCTCAGCTCTCACAGAGGTTCTCTGATTTATTACAGCCAAGGAGCTGGACATAAAGACATGTTCGTGTGGATACATGAGCCCCTTCCTGCACACATAGCTCTCAGCAAGCTTCTAATTACATTTGTAGTTCCATATGTCTGATTTTACACTCAGACTGCATTTTGAGAATCTTCTTTTGCAGTTTAGTTATCTGAATCACTCATTCAGGCAAAAGTAAACAGTATCATGTAATTTATCTAACTAAATGACAAATCTTCATTTCTGAATATTTACAGTGAACTGTTTCTGAATGGGCTGCAGATTAAAAAATGATTCATGGAAAACATCAGCAAATGTATTTGCCTGGTTTTGAGAACATAACTCCTGGTAGACAACATCTGAGCAGAAAAGGATTATTATCAAAATAACTAAAAGTTTTTTAATCATTCATCTTTGTCTGCCAAATACATGCTCACAGAAGACTTAAAAGAATATACCCACTATAGGTTAAAAATACTTTAGATCCACATTTTTAAATTCTTTTAAACTTCTAAAGAACCTGCAGATTAAAGGCTTCTTCCTGTTTTCAAAAAAATATCTACTTTCCTGCTTTCTATAGAAGTTGGAGGCTTCTGTGTTGAAGATGTCCTGTTATTTTTGTATGCTCTTTTTACCAATCAGTTAATGGGTTACTGAGGCCCTTGTGTTCTCTCAAATACTGTTGCAGGCATTTGATTATGCTGGTAAATCCTGATTTGTTTATTCATGGGAACACGTTTCTGTATTTGAGATCATATTTTAATTTCTGAAACATCTTTGCCATTTCTGAAAACTTTACCTCCAGGATTTTCAAAATAGCTCAACATTCACAAAATTATTTCCTCATCACATTAAATACTGAGCTCTTGTGAAAACACCAACAGAGGTACATGCAGGAACTGTATTAAGCACTGAATACTCTTGAAAAATTCAGCTTTCATTTTGATGTCTGGCTTTTATGAGAACGTTTACCTTACTAGGGAAGCTGAGTTCCTGCAAATTAAATCATGTAAAGGCTTGTGACTTAAAATCCACAATGGTAGACATCGTGGCGATCTTCCTTCTGGTGAACAAAATGGGATCTGTCTAGTGTCATGAGGTTGTAATGTTCACGACACAATGAACTGTATGTGTGTGGCTATGCTAGTCTAAGAGTGGTGGATGTTGGTCTTATCACTTTCTTATTGTTCAATTATTTGTGTAATTGAACCAAAGAGCATCCTCTGTTTAATCTGAAGGCCTATTGTAGTGGAGTTACTCAGTACTTTTTACATGGATCTCAATAGGATGACTCACACAGTAAATTACTCCCAGCTGTCATAGCAAAAGACATAAGAAGAATTGTACCTAGAGGGATTATCTTGTTAATTGTGGTCTATATCAGATATAAACCCTACTTTATGAAAACTATGCATTGCAAGGAATTTACATAGAATTGAACTAATCCCAAGAAAATTCACTATTAATTTCATAGGACTTGCAGATATGACAGCTCCTGTTTGGTTAAAGAGTCAGGACAACTGCATATGACATTAGACTGCATGTCACAGTTTCATCCAAGTTCATTGATATGCTGTCAGATTTTTTTTCACAGTGTCTTCTTTTCCTTTTTGAATCTTTTCAGAAAGTTTTACAATAAATTCTTACAGTCAGCAGATTTTCAGCACATGAGAGAAGGAAGAAGAAAGACACAGGCACAGTGAGAGAGATTCCCATGCACATACCTTAACACTAATCCGAATTTTCAGCCAGTTTAAAATGAAACAAATAATTTCCCAATAAATTAAACTTCTAATTTATGCGGTTACAAGATGAAATTAGACAGAGTGCGGAAAGTCACATCTAATCAGGACTTAAACAGATGATGGCTTCTGGATGTATTTTGTGCTAGTCTTCTCAGCCCCAGGGAGTTAATAGTTGTGGGGTGTTTCAGACACCAAAAAGTGAATGATTCACAGATGTGAAACCAGGGTGCCTAATCGATGCCTCCATCTTCACCCTGCTTGCTGGGGCCCAGACGATGCCCTGGCCTCTCGCTGCAGCTGCGTGTGCCTTGAGCTCCTGCGCCGTGCTCCGGCCGCCGCCGGGACCCGGGCCGGGCTGCGCGGCAGGCACAGCGGTTTACAATCCATGGGCGGCCGAGCGCGCCTCCCTTGCCAAGAAGGCTGTTTTTGTCTGAGGCTGCCAAAGGATACTGCTGGCTGAAGAGTCACTCTCTCTGAGCCAGAGGCAAATATTCACTTGAACAATGAAATAAACAAATGACTATGAAATGTATTATCTGTTATACTGGAATATGTTGTAACATTTCACAGTCTAATTTTCTTTTGCATACCAGTAACGTATGAGGTATAAGCTCACACTCACCTAATTTCATGAGGCACAGGACTGCTGTGGTACAGAAGGGGAAACAGGAGAAAAAAAGGCATGTTTTAAGCTCATTAAATGATTAAATACCTGTGTTGTTTATACTCCAAACAACGCCCAGTTTTTTTCCCATTACATTTTACGTCCTAGTACATAATCTGTCTTTTATTTGTTTTTTTTTATTTTTAAATGAGAATAAGTATCATTATTATTGGTATTCCATAAAGTAAACTATGGCTTAAAGGACACAGAATTGCCAGGTCTAGAACAAGCTGGTGACAATCAAGCCAGTCAACCTGCTCCACAGCAAAATACTCTGCTGTTTGCTAGGGTATGTCTGAAGAAAGCCACTGACATCTAAGTACTGTGGATTCAAGGCAAAAATTTATGGCAAAACGCATTTTTACATTGTCAAACAGATGTCATTCTAACACAATCCTCTGAATACTTTCAAAATCCAGTATTACAATTTTAGGATGAATTACTAAAAGAAGAGAGAAGTGCAGAAATACAAACAGAGCAAGATGAAAACTTTTTCCACCTAAGTTTTGAATTTAGGGCTCTTAAGAATTCAACCATGTAAAGGGCATGTTGTCTCATGCATGTCTGCTGAAGGTTCCAGTGAAAAACATCATGGACCTCGAGTTATATTAAATTGCTCCAAAACTCCAGTAAGAGAGGTGTTCCTCATAAGCACTGCCTACATTGTACAGTGCAGTTCCTCCTAACAAGAACTGTCATTTTGGTAAGTACTTGTGCAGAGGACAGCATGTAATTTATGAGTGGACCCTCAGGCTCAATAATTTGCAGGGCAACATCAGTAATAGTCAGAAGCTCTTTCTAGGCCAAAGGAGATACAGAAGTGAAATTTCTCTTTTGCTGCTGGAAACTTCTGAACACATAAGTTAACAAAAAAAAAGGCAATAATAAATATATTTGAGATAAGGAACGATGCATCAAAAAGTTGAGCAAGATTAGCAATGTTGACTAACTAGCTTGAAAATGTCACTAGTAGAGATTCTGATATTCTGGAGTTGAATGAGTAGAAACACAAGAGGAAAACAGGGTAAAATATTTTCAACAACTAAAGTTTTATACTTTGCTCATGGACAGTGCTTGGAAGTTGTTTTCAAGATGAAAAAGTGGTAATATGTTAGCACTGAGGATGATGATTATGTACTACTACTAGTAGTTTCAGAAGGTATTATTATCTAGCTTAAAAACATTAAAAAGGAAGTCTTTCCATGAGCTGTGACTTTCAAAAGCCTGAAATCTTTACATTAATAAAACAAAGTTAATGGAATCAGTTTGAATGCATACTATTTAGATATGCAAAATTCTACCTGCATAAAAATCTCTGGTTCCATAATTAAATCCGTGTGTAAAAATAAGGCTTCAGATACTCAAACTATGAGAAGTAGTGGTTAACTGGAAAGCCAGATGCTCTTGCCTCTGTATGTTAAAACCTGCTTCCCACCTGAGCAGTTAAAACAAAAAACATATGTCGGCTTTTACTTAGGTGCAGCTCATTAAAAACTCTTACCTGGCTCTGCAACCTATGGTGCCCAGAAGCCTTTAAAGTTCTGTTTGCAGGGAAGCCTGGTTTGCCGTGTGCTGACTGCTTTGCAGCCCCAAAAGGGCTCTGATGCAAAATAATTCGACAAGAGCAACTGGAGCAAGTACTTTCAACAGTTCAGGTGGGAATACAATTTCCCCTCCCCCTCCCTCATCTCCTGAAGTTTTGCCACTGGGTCTTTTATTATCCTATGGCATCTCACACAGAGATATGAAACTGATGTGAAAGCTTCTAGGTTTGAGCACTAAAAAGCTTAACCAGAAGTAGTAACAGAAGTTAGGTAACTAATTATGTGAGAAAAACCTGCAGATTTGTTTGGTTTTCTGAGGTCAGGGCTCATTGTTTTTATTTTGTTTCTGTTGTGGTTTTTTTTTTTTGTTTTTTTGGTGGGGTTTTTTTTGTTTGTTTGGTTTTTTTTTTTTTTCCACAGGGAAGGGGAGAAAACCAGGATTGAATTTAATTATTCAATGACCCCAGGTGGCCTACACTTCTCCATGCCTGTTAGCCACTGAATGCTATCAGAACTGCTTAGCTGAAAGCTGCCTTTTGCATGTTGATGGGCATTGCAAATCCTCCTGCAGAGCTGTCTTTCATGTCAAGACAATATGAAGCACAGCAAAACATCACCATATGTCATTCTCTCCACTTCTCCCTGTGTTTTGCAGGTTGTATTCTCTTTCTCTGCCACTCGACAAATTTGCTTCCCTGGTGATGAGTGTGTGTGTGTGTGTATGTGTGTGTGTATGTGTATGTGTGTGTGTGTTCACAATGTCATATTCCAATGGGATGGGGGTGGGGTGGAGGAGAAGCACAGTGCCTTTGCTCAAGATCCTCTTTTTTAGCTAAAAAGAATAGCCACATCTGCTGCTTTGTCCACAGACTGTCTACTCTAATTGTCAATTTCGGTTTTGATTTATTAATATTCACATCCTTAGCTACAGAAATCCTTCTTTCAGAGCAGATGAGTGACTATTTCCCACCTTTTTCCCTTCTGATTAGCAAGTGTCATAGCATTCTTGTTTCTTGCCAGCAGGAATTAATCATGCCACAGAGCCTGATTCTTTGAGGGAAGGAAGTTCTTAAAAGCTCCAAGGAAAAGATGGAGAGAAACAACTTGGATTGCTTTAGAATCCTATTATTAACCTGATCTAATTTTGGACATGAAAATTTCCTACAAAGTCTAATTTTGTGTTACTATCAAAATTACAGATTAGAAGGAGGTGAGAAGAAATCCCACTAGGGAGCCTTTAAATGCTTCTATTGAAGTTGTGGTTAATTTTTTATTTCTGTCCATTTGACTGAAAATTTAAATAATTTTGCCTTTTCTAGTATTGTTTGCCAGATAAGATACAGAGTTTGTACAGTTTGTGGCCTCAATCCATGCTGTTTTTAACAGAAAGATAGTAAAAATGAAATAAAGGGAAAAAGATAAATGTCGAAATTCTATGATGGCACATCTTGTAATTATCACATCTGCTGCAAAGCTCCTGGAAAATAGCTTTGGAAGCTTGCCATGCTGCAAACAACTCACACAATGAAGGGGAGCAGCACAGTAAAGAACAATTGATAATAAGATTTTTAAGTAGACTTTTAACATTGTAGCAGGAGATCTTACCATTTTATCTTTTGTTGTGACTCCTTTTTTATTTTTATCTAAAAGAATATTTTCCCCTTTCATGATGCAGTCTTGGATAAGTGAAGACTTCATGATGTCCTACTTGGAAATATGGCACGACAAGAAGTTCATCTGTGACCAGGAGAATGGTGAAAAGGAGTGAGGACTAAAGAGAGAATTCATTCTTGAAGTTGCTGCCTTGGGAAAGCATCAGCTACTACTACTGATGGCCTTTGTCTTTTCATTCATCTTCTTCCCAGGGTTTATAAACTCATTTTAACATAAGGCAGTGTAACTCTAGGAGCAGCATTGCCTTTTCTCATGTGATGTTCACAGTGTGACTTGCTGCTTGAACATAATTGCACATTCAGAACATCGCTGCAAAGTGTCTTTGTTCACAAATGACTCATCAGTGCTTTGGCCTCATGCTTATAATGTCTTTCAAAGGCAAAAGATTGACAAGATAGTAAAAATAATAATTCACTCCAGTAAAAACAGTAATTCACTCCCCTAAAATAATCAGTTGTTTTCAGTAAATTTGTCTTTACTTTGTCTTTCCTACTGCCATCATTTGGACACCAGTAAGCATAGAATCACAAAATTGTTTTGGAAGGGACTCCAGATATCATCTAATTCAGCCCCTAGCCTTGGATGGGGATGCCTTCTGCAAGGCCAGATTACTCAAAGGCCCATCCAACCTGACCTTAACACTTCCATGGATGGAGCATCCACTCTATCAGGAAAGTCTTTTCCAGTACTTCACCACCATCACAGTAAAAATTTCTTGCTTATATCTATCTAAACCTACCCTCTTTCAGTTTAAAACCATTACCCCTTTTCTTGTCACTACATGGCAGTCCCTCTCCAGCTTTCCTGCAGCGCCTTTGGTGCTGGAAGTCTGCTGTAAGTTCTTCCTGCAGCCCTCTCTGCTCCACACTGAGCAACCATGTCTCTTGGCTGCTCTACAGAGCATGTCCTGTACATACTCTACAGAGTATGTCCTGTGGACTTCCTCCAGCATGTCCATGTCCTTATGCTCTGTGCCCCAGAACTGGATACAGCACTGCAGATGGGATCTTACAAGAATGGAATAGAGGGGAATAGTCACCTTCCTTGCCTGGCTGGTCACTCTTTTGATGCAGCCCAGGGTGCAGCTGGCTTTCTGTGCTGTGAGTGCACACCTGCCAAGACATGTCAAGCTTCTCATCCCCCAGGCTGTTGTGTGGGACAGTGTGAAATGCTTGGCACAAGTCTGGGTAAATGGTGCTGGTTGCTCTTCCCTTATCTACCAGTGTTGTAATCCTGTAGTAAAAGGCCACCAAAATTTTCAGGCATGGTTTGTCATTAGTGAAGCCATGTTGGCTGTTAACAATAACCTACTTATCATCTGCCTTAGAATAATTTCTGCTCTGATATCTTGTCAGGCACTGAGATCAGACTGACTGGCCTGTAGTTCCCCATATCTTCTTAAAACTCAGGGTTATATTTCCCCTTTTTCAGTCACAGGACTGTCAAACCCCCTGAAATGTGATTGATAGGCTTAACCTGAGGTTGTCTCATCAGTTCCAGTGGATGTGTACACCTTAGGTTCCTTAGATATTCCTTGTATCTGATCTTCACCTACAGTGGGCTGAGGATCTTCATTCTTCCAATCCCTGCCTTTACCTTCTGCAATTTTGGGTGGTGTGACTGGAGAACTTGCTGGTGAACCCTGAGGCAAAAAAGTCACTGAGTGCCTCAACCATGCTCTGGCTAACCAGATATCCTCTTTCCTTCTGGAGAAGGTCCACATTTTTCCTAGTCTTCCTTTATCACCAGTGCACCCATAAAAGCTTTTCTTGCTACCCTTGATGTCCCTGGTCAGATTTAATTCTATCAGTGATTTAGCTTTCTTAATCAAATCCCTGGATATTCAATCTCTCCATATTTCTCCGAGGCTACTTGTCCTTGCTCCAAGCCTCTGTAGGTTTCCTTTTTGTGTTTGAATCTGTGCAGTTCATCCAGCACACCTCCTCAGGTTATCACCTGGCTTGCGTTCATTGGGAGGCTCCTGAGCCTGAAGGAGGTGATCCTTGGACATTTACCAGCTTTCCTGGGGTCTTCTTCCCTCCAGGGCTTTACCCCACGGCACTCTAGCGAGCAGATCTCTCTA
Source organism: Polioptila caerulea (assembly GCA_013397295.1). Taxonomy (NCBI): domain Eukaryota; kingdom Metazoa; phylum Chordata; class Aves; order Passeriformes; family Certhiidae; genus Polioptila; species Polioptila caerulea. The sequence goes on along the minus strand of VYXF01003112.1, from coordinate 278,452 downwards.
GGCCAAGACAGCTCCTCTGAAGGGGACAGCTCCAAGAAGGGAGTGCTTTGCCCCTCCTCACTGCCCTGAGGATCTCAAACACCACATTTCATGGTCACTGCAGCCCAGGCTGTCCTTGAGCTTCACATCCCACACCAGGCCCTCCTTGTTGGTGAGAACAAGGTCCAGCACAGGACCTCTCCTTGTTGGCTTCTCTATCACTTGGAGAAGGCAGTCACCATCGAGGCATTCCAGGAAACCCCTGAGTTGATTAATGCCCTGCTGCATTGTCCTTCCAGCAGATAATAGGGTGGTTGAAGCCCTTCATGAGGACCAGGGCTTCTGAACATGAGGTTCCTACATGCCTAGAGATGACTCATGTCCCCTGTCCCTGCCATTCCTTTAATCCTGGCCCATCATGCATCCCCAGGCAGAACTCCATGCACTCCAGCCAGTCACTGAGATGGAGGACGATACCCTCTCCTTATCTCCCCTGATTGTTCTTCCTAGAGAGCCTGTCTCTTTCCATACCAACACTCCAGGCACAGGAGGCACTGCAGTACATGTCTGTGAAGACAACAGGAACTAAAGCACTTTTTTTTTTCACAAGACTAGAAAAATTAAGCTGCTGGGAGTGGGAGGGCTGGGAAGGAGAAAAGTTGTAGAAGGTATCAGCAGAAGGCAGCCAAGGTCTATTAACAATATTTTCAATGTCTCCCATTATGAACACTTGTCTTCAGACTGGTTGTGTCACATACTTTTAATTAATTTTCCATGAACTGGGAAGAGAATGTCTCTCCTGAGTCAGAGAAAACCTTCTGGGACAATAACTTTTTTCTCCTAGGTGAGGAAGAAATGGACTATGCATGTTCCACTTTTACTCCTATTGCTTCCAATAAAAAGTTAGTAGCATCACCTCCTTCTCTTTTATTAATGATTACATTCCGAAAGGAAGGAGTGAATCTTGCTTCTTTACTCAAAGCAAGAAGAATGAACCACAAGCCCTGGAAGGTGTGGACTTTGTCTGCAGGGAAATATTACATCCTCCTATTCACTGCTGCATTCTATGCCCTACATAGTAGCAGGAGTTCCATTTTCTGGTTCAACTTAAGTACCTCTTGTTTATGGGGTGGATTCTGCATCTTTCTGTGCTTGTCCTTGTGGATTGCCTCTTGCAATGCCTACCTCAACATATGTTATTCAGGGGATCTGGCCAGCTAGCTCAGCATCTGGCAAGGCAGGCACACAATCATTCGAGGTCAAAACACAAAATCTGTTTTCTTTGGTTCTGGCATGAAATTTAGATTTGTGCCTCAGAAAAACCCAGGAAGAAGTAAACAACCCTATGAACAGGGCAAGGCTTTTACTCTGAAAGCAACCAATAGGGCCTGGGTCAAGCCATGCAGTAAAGGGAAGATAATATGGAAAAGCGGTAGTAAAAGGAAGACGTGATAAAGCTGGTACAGCTGAGTACCAAGCAATCCAGAAGCAATACAGGGACCAAATGGAAAGTACTGTAAGAGTATGCACCTAGCAGATTTATTATAGTGACCACACAAGTCACAGACTGGTATTTCTGAATTTTGGGTCGTTGACTGTCCAACACAGAGTTTGTCTTCAACCCAGTCTTGGTGTGATATTGTATACACAGCAGTTGCATACATGACCACTTCTCTGCCTTTGGGATGGGAAAAAGTAGCATTTGGTGAAACAGAGAAAACCAAATTCCAGCGTACAGCATGGGCTACAGTTCTTCATGTGCTTGTCTTGGCCATCCCAGGACACCATTCAGCCCAGGTATGTCACTGCAAGAACAGTTCCTGTGATTCCCTCTTTGGGATAACCACAAAGATAAAAGTTTCATACAAATTCACACAGGCACTGACATTTTTCTTCAGAAACCTCTGTACAGACTTGTTACATTTCTGACCCAAATCTTTTAATATAGATTTGTTCTGTGGATTTCATCTAAGGCATCTGAAGCTATTACTATTTCATATGTTGCAGTAATCTGCAGTCAGTCTCTAGTAGATTTCTGTGAGGGAGATTTGGAAAATAACTTGCTTCTGTATTTCATTGGTCTCTTTCTATTAATATCTTGGATCATTTTGACAATATTTCTAAATATGAATAAAATATTAATCTACAGATTAAATAGTAAGACCTACTTTGAGCTCAGTTGTGCTACAATTAATCAGGTAGACCAAAGAACTGCTCAGAATCTGTGCCATATAATTTAGATGAGAATTTGTCCAGTTCTTATACTCTTCTGTTGGAATTAAAGTTACTATGTTTTCTCTGACAGGATAACAATGGTTTTCATGATAAGCTGTCATACACAATTTCAAAGACTTTTTTTTTCAAACCTTTGCTCTTCCTGCAAATAAAATAAAAATAGACCAGACTTCTCTGCTTTTACAATATACACATATCTGAAGAGTTCTTGTGTTTCAGCACACGGAGCAGAATTTGAAGTCAACGCAGAAACAAACACAGAAATATAAGAGAGCCCAAAGACCTTCAAATGCAAGGTTTTTGTTCTTTTCTTGTCCATCACACAGAGATA